>JAAOOA010001035.1:160000-167916 GCA_012861695.1 Trematomus loennbergii
CATGACAACGTTTTCATTGGTCCCTCTTCTTTAGAGAAGACCAGGAAATGATGGATACACGGATCGTGTTCAATAATAGGCACGCAATGACTCTAAATAATAATGATCACGCCACCAAACACACATTCAAACTAAAGGAACCAGCTGTTTGGGAAATGAGAGAAGTAGAAAGTACAGGTATTTGGGTTCAACATGTAAGAAGTAGAAAGTACAGGTATTTGTGTTCAACATGTAAGAAGTAGAAAGTACAGGTATTTGAGTCAACATGTAAGAAGTAGAAAGTACAGGTATTTGTGTTCAACATGTAAGAAGTAGAAAGTACAGTATTTGGTTCAAAATGTAAGAAGTAGAAAGTACAGGTATTTGTGTTCAACATGTAAGAAGTAGAAAGTACAGGTATTTGGGTTCAACATGTAAGAAGTAGAAAGTACAGGTATTTGGGTTCAACATGTAGAAGTAGAAAGTACAGGTATTTGTGTTCAACATGTAAGAAGTAGAAAGTACAGGTATTTGAGTTCAATGTAAGAAGTAGAAAGTACAGGTATTTGTGTTCAAAATGTAAGAAGTAGAAAGTACAGGTATTTGGGTTCAACATGTAAGAAGTAGAAAGTACAGGTATTTGGGTTCAACATGTAAGAAGTAGAAAGTACAGGTATTTGTGTTCAACATGTAAGAAGTAGAAAGTACAGGTATTTGGGTTCAAAATGTAAGAAGTAGAAAGTACAGGTATTTGGGTTCAACATGTAAGTAGAAAGTACAGGTATTTGTGTTCAACATGTAAGAAGTAGAAGTACAGGTATTTGGGTTCAACATGTAAGAAGTAGAAAGTACAGGTATTTGGGTTCAACATGTAAGAAGTAGAAAGTACAGGTATTTGTGTTCAAAATGTAAGAGTAGAAAATACAGTTAAAAATCTTCATTGAGATTATTATTCTTTTGGGCATTGCGTCAGCGTGTCAGTATTTTCATTATTAAGCAGAGAAGTAATCCGAGCTGCTCGAAGCAATTACTCTCATTATTGATTAATCTTTTGAGTATTGTTTATAATCAGTCACTCGCTTTATAAACTGTCAGGAATAATAAAACTCCAAGGGAAAATCTCCAAATCGCTCCAAAAACTAAAGTCTCGTTTTCAAAAAGCGTGAACAAATTAGTCTTTGGGGATAAATAACTTAAACCTTTGATTTGTTATCACAATTAGTGTCATTACCTTTCATGTCGATGGACATAATGATAAACTAGCATATTATTTTCACTACTTACAGTACAGCCACTCATTCTTATGTTTTAAGAAGAAGTACACACATCGTTTACTTTAACAAAAGAAATTCAACATTTTACAATTACTCCTATTTTCAAAATGTAGTAAAGTTATAGAAGTTTTTATTAGTAAAATGCACTTTTAGTATCAGTATTAAAAGTAGATTTTAAGCACTCGAATAGCCCTTGTGACATTATATGTCATATTTTATAATGATTTTAGGTAACTCATAACTACATTTGTGCAATTATAGTGGAGAAAAATACTATATTTCCCTCAGAACTGTTGTTAGAAGTATAATATAGTAGTATAAAACTACGAAATAAACTATTGTACTTATGTAAATGAACTTGTTTACATTCTGTTAATTCCACTGTACCTCAGTGGTGGAAAAAGCATTCATAACATAAGCCTAAAAGCGACAATATCACAATACTTCACTAAGTAAATAACAGAGGTATTATCAGTAAAACAAGCAAAGTATCAAAAGTAAAAGTGGATATCGTGCACTTGTCTCTTCATGTTACATCATAGGTTGAATCATAATCTTCAAATGAATTAAGGACTATTAATGTCCAATAAAAGTGGAATCAAAATACAGAATTTCCCACTGAACTGAAATACCTGAATGTGTGATTAACTACGGTACTTAACTGTGTGTGTGTGTGTGTGTGTGTGTGTGTGTGTGTGTGTCTGTCTGTCTGTTGTGTCTGTGTGTGTGTCTGTGTGTCTGTGTGTCTGTGTGTCTGTGTGTCTCTGTGTTGTGTGTGTGTGTGTGTGTGTGTGTGTGTGTGTGTGTGTGTGTCTGTCTGTCTGTCTGTCTGTCTGTCTGTCTGTCTGTCTGTCTGTGTGTGTGTGTGTGTGTGTGTGTGTGTGTGTGTGTGTGTGTGTGTGTGTGTGTGTGTGTGTGTGTTGTGTGTGTGTGTGTGTGTGTTGTGTGTGTGTGTGTGTGTGTGTGTGTGTGTGTGTGTGGTGTGTGTGTGTGTGTGTGGGAGGGAGGCATCTTTCCCACCGTAGCTTTTCAAAAGGAGACATCACAATATCTACGCTCCTTAAGCTTTAAATCTCACTCTCAAAACTCCTGCAGCTCGAGGCAGAGAGACAGTGGTATGTCAGGAGGGATTATACATTTATATATATATTGTGTAGTTGTGTGTGATTTTACCTCCCAAATATTCCTACCTACCCTTCAAACGATCTGCCCTTTGGCGAAGCTGCTCAAGCTGTATCTACAAAAACAGAATTGACCAAATGTTGCCCTATGACATCTGATATGTGTTTTAATAGGCGGTACATGCACATGTAGAGACAGGTCTCCACACTTAATATGCGTGTAGTTACATGTAATGCATGCTGTTTTATAATTCTGTCTGGCCGGTGGGCCTCCAGCTTTGGCTCACTGATTAGTTTCTGAGGAGCAGGAATTCCACATTTAAAGAGAATCATTTACATTTTTCCGTTGTTCTGCCAAATTGTTAAAGTCATGTGCTGTCAATCTCTGGATTTCTCTACATGCTGCAGTCAGGTCCAATGGGCTGTCGTGAGAAATACACTGAGAAATGTGTCTGTCTTTATCTTCAGATGCAACCGTTAGCATTACTGGCTAACTAGCTTACTGTCTTCAGAAGTAACGGATACTTTTAATGCTAAGACTTACTCTACGCTCTATATTCTTTAGTACAAGAACAATGCCATCTTTAATTATCTCGAAAACTTCTTATTTGGCATTTTGTCCACCACATGGTCCTCAGCTGTGAGCGTAGCCATTAGCCACTTAGCATCAGATAAAGAGATACTTTATTGTTCCAAATGTAAAACACTTGTATTACGGCCCGTCCACACAGCAGCGTTAAAAAATCTTGGAGGTGGGCGTATCTGAAGCTTGGGGATTTTTGCGAGCAAGCCACCAACAACCAATCACATGAATCTCCCGCCCCCGACATACGAAGCAAAAAAGCCAGAAGTAAACTGGATATAAACTCCCCAAACAGGCGAAAACCTACCACTGTCTCTCTGCCACCTCCCTCCATGCCTGGCTCCTCCGGTTTGTATCCCGGTAGGTAAATAGGGACTGGTCATAAAGCACCGGGTGATTCCCTACCGCTCATTTCTCCTCCATGTTTTGGATATGAGGAAATGAGGTATGTCTCTCCCAGCATACACGCGGTTTGATTGGCTAGCGCTTGAACTGTCAGATTTGCGTACACGGGATTTGATTGGCTGACGCTTCCACCTCAGCTTCAAAAGTTGAACATTGCTCAACTTTGAATCCTGAAAATCCTGAAAATCTCCGCTCTGCTTCCCACAATGCAGTTCGGCGAAAAGTGAGGCAAAGTGACGTCACCCCATTCAAAGTGAATGGGCAGAAGCGTTAGAAGATTTTTTAACGCTGCTGTGTGGACGCTCCGTTACAGCTGAAACGTTTACAAGAGTTACAAGATGTTTTAAGACAGTTGGAAACAAACCTTGGAAACATCTTGGTTGCTTAGCTCAGCTTTTACGCTAGCAAATGTCTGTAAGTAAAATGTTACATTTAAGTGGACGATTTGTATGTCTTTCGGCTAAAAATGCTAAATCTGTTTTTTCCTCCTTTGTCTGAAGAGAAGGACCTAGGTAATCTGCTACCCTCATCATTGCAAACTGTATTTGTGTTGCGCAAAGAGCAGATAAAAGTGATAATAAGACTTTTAGCAGCGCCCTCGTTGAATCTTACCTCAGTTGGTAAGAGGTCTTGGTTTTTTCACGTCATTTCTGCATAGAAGTCACAGCAGCAAGTGCTCCACCATCATTTCTCTCCACTATAATAATGAAAAGTTATATAACTACTTAGTTGGAAAGACTAAAAACAAAGGAAAGTTGTGATTGCTATTTTATGCTTCAGTACAACAGAGTCCTCTCTCCCTACAGAACATATCTTTTTAACTTTTAATACCTTTTACTTGTTCGAGACCGTCCTTAAACTCAAAAGTATCTGAAGATGTTTTAACAGAGATAAAATGGCTGTGCTTTGAAAAAAAAAAACCTCACCTCGTCAAATGGAAAATGTGATTTTTTGTCTGGAAGAAGCCCTGCCTTGCAGCAGTTTTTCGACAACAGTCATCAAGTGAAGTTGTTTACTCTAATGGAGCTGTAATTTCACGGGTAATTCAGAACGAATCACTTAATCTAAGCAGTGAGGACACGGTGCTTTGTGATCCAACACTCCTCCCCAAACACAATCACTGCACATCAGATCTTTTAGCAAGAGATTGGTACCAAAACTGTATCTGTTTTGAAGATCAAGGTGGAGCACTTTAAAGTGAGAGTCAATGGGATTTGTTTTTGTATTCAATTCAGTAATACATCCTCGGTTTTAAGTGCAAGATTCCAAAACAACGGATCCAGGAAAGAAACGGACCGTAGCAGTTTTGGGTTCACCGAACATCATTATACTTGGATGAGATTTGGGGAGAACCAGCTGCTGTTTGTGGACAACCAGGCCTCCATAAAGGACCCTTAATCTGACCCCTACCTCCACACTTTATGCACTTCTGCTTTAACCTGCAGCAGTGTGGAGGAACAACCTTTATTTAACTTAAAGTAGTAATACCAAAGTGTAGAAATACTCTACGAAACAAAATGTTAAACTAGGTACTTTACTTGAATTCATTTATTACAGTTCTTGTTCCTGGTAGCAAATTTAGTTACTGTTAGGGTTAGGGTTAGTCCTATTGTGTAACAAATGTGTCCTTAAATGTGAATTATTTGTCTGATGTTGAATATATTTTGAAGTTTGACATTGTCATTGTCATATTATTAAATAAAAATTAAAAAACAACACATTTTACCTGACGCCCATTGTTGAAAAACTCCAATACTGCTGGGTAGCTTGTGAATTTAACCAAGGCATCAATACAATGTTATCTTAACTCGTAATATTACCGTATAAATGTAATGTGAATGTGTTGATTATATTGGATATTATTCTAAACAACTAGTACTTTCAATAATAAAAACAAAGTAACTGGGTAAAAACAACAATATTTGCCTCTGCAATGTGAAGGAGTGGCAGTATAAAGTGGCTTACATACAAGTTAAGTACAAAGTACGTCAAAATAACATATACACCAGTGAATGTACTTAGTAACAGCCGTGCATCACACACTGAGAAGCAGTGCAGTAATGAACTCCCTCACACACACACCACACACACACACACACACACACACACACACCACACACACACACACACCACACACACACGCGCACACACACACACACGCACGCACACACACACACACACACACACAACACACACACACACACACACACACACACACACACACACACACACACACACACACACACACACACACACACACACACACACACACACACACACACACACACACACACACACACACACTCCATATATTATCCTGAAAGCCAGCAGCTACTCATAGCTATGTATTGATATCAGCGGCTCTGTTAAACAGACAGTAATCATGACGTGTTGTTTCTGTTAGCGTAGCATTGCAGTTTCATCACGGCTGCATAACAGACAGATCGCAATCAATATAAACGTAAAAAAGCTTAATGTGGTGGAATGTCTGGCGAGCGCCGCTAATGTTAATCAGAGCTGGCCTCCAAGCAAAAGCTTTTATGGTAGAATAAAGTTTATTTGGCTTGTCGGGGTATTTACTAGGCGGATCACTCCGGTCATTATCTTTTGTTTGCTTTGCTCCACTAGTTGGAACCTGTTGTCTTTTTAACAAAAAAACACATGTTGTAGTGGGGGATTTGTGATTTACGAGGAAATGCTGGGGATGTTTTTTCTGGAGCGACCATAAATACAGTGACTTTCTCACGTTTGATCTGAATTGATTTAACATGTTTTCACTCTTTAAAAACCCCTTTTTGGAGTTTTATAGTTTGGAGGATAATACATTCACATTTATTGCCTGTTTGGATTGATATCTGTGAAACTGAAAAAAGGAGGGAAACCATTATCACCTTTACATTTACATGGCAAACTAGTTAGCAAACATTTATGTGTATATAAACATCCACCAGACATGCAGCAATATTCATTGTCTTGTTTCTTGCATTTTTGCTTACAAATTATCTTTCTTTCAGCTCTGTTTTTGGTCTCAGCAACTTCATGCCATGCTCTACGAGATAAAGCTAGCTATTTTTTTTCTGCTGTTTATTGCTGGACTGTGAGTTTTTAAGCCTTTTCTAAAAGCAGTTGCCTGTTGCGAATGAAAGCAATGCCATAAGAGCCGTGAGAGTAAACTAAAACTGTTCAGTTGCATGTCGTAAGTTGAAAGTATAAACAGAAATAAGCTCAATTCTGCAGGAAAAGAGTCCATTAGTTATCTAGGTTCATCACTAAATGTGACCCCTTTCACAGTCACAGTGTTATTATTAGCATTAAGGGCGATATATCGTCCTGAGACCCAGAAAGAAAAAGGTTTCAAATTTCCTTTTTTTTTTATCACACAAGTGGTATAAACATAATGACTAACAAAAAAAAAAATATATTTTTATTTTTGTTTTATTGCGTGTCCTTTGTAGAGGACATCAGGTGTTAGTTATGTGAAGCATAGTATACAAACAACATTAACATGCAAGTACATGTAGACGTCATTAGAGCACAACAACTCAATGCAACACATATTGAGCCCTCATTTGTAGTACTCCATCCTTTTTTGAAATGCAGAGATACATCTGACACTTGAGGCACTTGATGTGTGTTTTCCCACTGCATCCGTCTGCCATGAACCCTACAGGAACCTACGTGTTAGTTTTGGCCCATAGTGGACGACATTTGTGTTGTGTAAAATGGGGGAAATAAAAAGTTAGCAAATCCCATGTCCTCCTCTGAGGACATTCATAAAAACATTTAGTTTTAGGTCAAATAAGTATTACACTGCTCTGAAAACTCACTACACTAACTCCTAAGATGTTCCCTTACTATAATTAATTAAATTATTGAACTCACAACACTGGTAATTACAAAATTACAAACTTACCATTTCTCTTTTCTATAATAGTGCTTGTGTTGATGGACCCATTTTGAAATACAATGAAATTATCTTTTTGTCATGTTTGAAAGCCCAGGATGTCCTCTGTGGAGTACAATTGGAGTTAAGACTGTGGCATGTATAACTCAAAGTAATGGACCAAAACCCATGTGCTCCACAGAGGACAAAAATGAATGGTGGGCCTCTGGAGGATATAGATCAATCGACTTTATGTTTTGCAGGAACAGGAGAGTTAAAGAAGTGAAGCACAAAAGTGATAAACGAAAAACATGATGGAAAAGGTCCTCATCCATTTGAAAAAGAAAGAAATTGATAGGCAACATTCATTCAATGGTCCTAACGTAAAAAAATATGAATTATACACAATTAATTAAATGAACATAACGTCTAAAATAAATTACTACCACCTGCATACTGTATTTCAGAGAAATGTACATTTCAATTCTCTAAATAATGAGTCACACTTATAAATAAAGGATATATTTCCAAACACAAGCTGACTTTACAATCTTAACTTGACTGTATTGACGGTACACACTTCAAAGTGTTTAGATTAGTTACACTGGCATGATAATAATAATAATAATGATAATAGATTACATTTTTATAGTGCTTTTCAACGCACCCAT
>JAAOOA010001036.1:0-130000 GCA_012861695.1 Trematomus loennbergii
GAACAGGCCTGAGGATATATTTCATATTGAGTGCATTCAGAGGGTCCCCCCCCCCCCCCCCTCTCTGGATGCTAAATGGACTCTGGCTCACTCCGACTGCTCTTAGTGTTTAAAGCCAGCAGTAATTACCAGCTGACCCAGAGGGAGCACAGATCATTAGAGCCTCAGAGGGTTTTGGGCTTAGAGCAAATGCCTTCGTTATCGCATTTATGGCTAAGCTAACGCAGCGCTGAGTGCTGTTTTGGCTCCTTTGTTAGCATGGAGCTAACCTGTTAGTTATTCAGACGGGTCATTAAGAGGCACAGGTCCAGGGTCAGTCTGCTTTATTATCTAAATCATATTATCATCTTAAACCCCCGCTGCAGAGCCCGCAGATCACCACGATTATAAGGATTTAAGACTAAATGTTCTCATTATTCACATTTAATATTTATCCACTGTGAGCTGCCGTCCTGCTGTCGCCTGCACATTTCATGAAACACTCAGTTTCTCTCATGTTTTATATTAAAGTGAATACCTGTAAACATTTATTAACCCTCCTGTTTCCTTGTTTCCTCAGCCGCTCCGTCTCTGTCTCAGGAAACGTTCAGAGCCATCGAACCGGGCCTCTGCGTACGCCGACGACCCCGACCAGGTTCAGAACATCACTGCTCTACATCTCTATATCACTGCTCTATATCACTGCTCTATAGCACTGCTCTATATCTCTATATCACTGCTCTATATCACTGCTCTATAGCACTGCTCTATATCTCTATAGCACTGCTCTATAGCACTGCTCTATATCTCTATAGCACTGCTCTATATCACTATAGCACTGCTCTACATCACTGCTCTATAGCACTGCTCTATATCACTGCTCTATTTCCAGAACATCACTTTCTATGCTCTGGATATTTTGTAGAAAGTGTATTTTAGCTTTTAACTCTTTTTTCTAGAATTCTTTTTGACTTTTTGACTTAAAATGTTCGGAGATTTCCTCCAAAGATATTCCATTTAGATTTTTCTATTTTCTTAGAACTTTTCACAAGTTATTCCAATTCTTAATAAATGTCACATTTTTAAGGAAAAATATTCCAGCTTTTCTCTGAAAAACAGACTTTTCTCTGAAAAACAGACTTTCTCTGAAAATATTCTGAAAAACGACTTTTCTCTAAAAAACAGACTTTTCTCTAAACTTTTAAATTTTCCAAAACATTCCAAATGATTTCTAAATAAATAGTTATTATTATAAATAGTTAACAAATGATTTTGTGATCATCTCTGCCTTTGACATATTTATCTTTCCTTCAACTTTTTATCATATTATTATTTTTCAATTGTTACGTCAAATCTTTCCCAAAATATTCAGACTTTTCCTAAAAACAATCTGATGTTTCCTGATTTAGGACTTTGTGCTGATTTAGGACTTCGTGCATTTAGGACTTCGTGCTGATTCAGGTCTTCGTGCTGATTAGGACTTGTGCTGATTCAGGACTTTGTGCTGATTCAGGACTTTGTGCTGATTCAGGACTTTGTGCTGATTTAGGACTTCGTGCTGATTCAGGACTTTGTGCTGATTAGGACTTCGTGCTGATTTAGGACTTTGTGCTGATTCAGGACTTTGTGCTGATTTAGGACTTGTGCTGATTAGGACTTCGTGCTGATTCAGGACTTTGTGCTGATTAGGACTTTGTGCTGATTTAGGACTTTGTGCTGATTTAGGACTTTGTGCTGATTTAGGACTTTGTGCTGATTCAGGACTTTGTGCTGATTTAGGACTTTGTGCTGATTTAGGACTTTGTGCTGATTAGGACTTTGTGCTGATTTAGGACTTGTGTGATTTAGGACTTTGTGCTGATTCAGGACTTTGTGCTGATTTAGGATTGTGCTGATTCAGGACTTCGTGCTGATTCAGGACTTCGTGCTGATTTAGGACTTTGTGCTGATTTAGGACTTTGTGCTGATTTAGGACTTCGTGCTGATTCAGGACTTTGTGCTGATTTAGGACTTTGTGCTGATTTAGGACTTTGTGCTGATTTAGGACTTCGTGCTGATTTAGGACTTCGTGCTGATTTAGGACTTCGTGCTGATTTAGGACTTCGTGCTGATTTAGGACTTCGTGCTGATTTAGGACTTTGTGCTGATTCAGGACTTTGTGCTGATTCAGGACTTTGTGCTGATTCAGGACTTTGTGCTGATTTAGGACTTTGTGCTGATTTAGGGACTTCGTGCTGATTTAGGACTTCGTGCTGATTTAGGTTTTTGTTCTCTAACTCTTTATTTCCCCCTGGACTCTTTACTATTGAATGATTCCTCCTTTCTCCTCTAAACGGTCTTGTCTCCCCGGGTGGTGTCAGTGTGCTGCGGGATCCTTCAGCTGCTGGAGGTGGCTAAATCCAGCGTCCCCCCCCCGCCTGGAGCCGGACCCCCGCGGTGCTGAGAGCCACGCGGGACTGAGACTGCTGGAAGGGGGGCGAGCGAGAGAGCTGCTGACGAGGGTACACACACACACACACACCACACACACACACACACACACACACACACACACCACACACACACACACACACACACACACACACACACACACACACCACACACACACACACACACAGATGAAACAACATTTTGTTGTATGCTATTTTAGTTTTATTAATGTGTGTGTGTGTGTGTGTGTGTGGTGTGTGTGTGTGTGTGTGTGTGTGTGTGTGGTGTGTGTGTGTGTGTGTGTGTGTGTGTGTGTGTGTGTGTGTGTGTGTGTGTGTGTGTGTGTGTGGTGTGTGTGTGTGTGTGTGTTTGTGTGTGGTGTGTGTTGTGTGTTGTGTGTGTGTGTGTGTGTGTGTGTGTGTGTGGTGTGTGGGTGTGTGTTGTGTGTGTGTGTGTGTGTGTGTGTGTGTGTGTGGTGTGTGCAGGTGATGGCTCTGTTCGTGGATTCTCCTTCCTCTCTCGAGACGACAGCGTGTCCATCATGGATGGCACAGACGAAGGTACCCTCACATTAACATATATATATATTTATTAGCAGGTGCATGTGATCACCTGACCGCCCCCCCATCTCTCTCCTCTCCATGACTTATTAGATTACACCACTTTATCTTTCATTCCTTTAATCCCGACTCTGATTTCCCGACGAACTCGCCAATAACACGCAGATTAGAGGCAGATTAAAACCAAAGAAGGAGAGAGCAGGAGAGCTGCTGCAGAGGAGCAGTGACTCCTCCCAGTGACTCCTCCCAGTGACTCCTCCCAGTGACGCCTCCAGTGATTAGAGATGGCAAATCCGGATCCATTTACGGACTCTGAGTCTTCTGAGTCAGTCATTGAAGAGATCCGGATCATACGAGTCCTTTGAGTCATATGAGTCAGCATCACCAAGACCGTAGAAATCCTATCGGTGAAACCGAAAAGTTGTTGCATTTCACGAGCATATTAAACTGACGTTATATTAACCTCCGCTACACAGTGTCTTTTGCTTTAATACAAAAAGTTGATCACAAAAAAAAAAGGGTTATTTGCGATTTGGAGAATCTGAGTCTGCTGTTGACTCGTGCATGAGGACGAGTCTGCTGGATCTCTGGATCTGCTGCTATACGGTTACGGCTCTGAGTCCCACGAGTCTGCAGAAGTGTCACTGATCCGCGTCCCCTGAGCCAAACGATCACTTCTGGCAGCTATCCTACGTGCTAAAGGCTAGGCAGATGGACTGGGGTACGTTGTAATGTGATTTTACAGCGAGTGACGCAATTTATAGTTTAAATTTGTACGCCACCAGGCAGGGGCGCGCCAGGGATTTTGGGCCCCATGAAAAGATATCATATTGTTAAGAGTTACTTATTACTTACATTGTTTTCTTAATGTTCTAAAATAGTTTGGACCCCTGTCAGTCAAGTTAGAATCGCCCTAACTTTTCACCCCTTACGGCGCCCCTGTCACCAGGTGTAGGACTCAAAGGACTCGGGTTAATGGAGAGGGGAGACTCGTTACGACCTGCTCATTACTAGGATCCGAGTTAATGATCCGGATGAATCAGGACTCGCCCATCGCTACAGGGACTCCCAGTTACTTCCATCATAACTGTTATAAACATCTTTAGTTACAATTTAAACAAACTTAAGCATATTTCATTTATAATGAAATATTTACTTTCAACACCAGTGTATTTAACTACTGATAAATAAATTATCTTTTTAAACAACACATCTTACATTCAAGTAGAAATAAACAAATTATGCACTGTATTTTTTAACTACCATTTTAACAGTTTTTAATCACTTTCTAACAGTTATTCTTAACATGAAACAGAGCTGCGGCTAATGAAATGAGTTAACTAACTAAAGAGAGTGGCTTTAAGTAAACCAATGCTCCCTTAATATGTAGCTATGCTATCAGCTTCTGTTCTATAGAACTAACAAGTGGTGTTAGCCTTTAGCTTCTGCTAGCGATTAGCATCAGCTCACAGTTAGCACTAGCTAGCATCGCTAGCTCGTGATTAGCATAAGCTAACGATCTTATTCCAATATTTTTACAATGATACAATGTGCGCCAAAGTACATGCATCAAAAACACAAGACATCACTTTCATAACCCCGATTGGTTTTATATGAAATGTATCTTGACAATAAAATCAAAAACGAACTGTCATTGTCATATTAGCAGGCTAGCCCTTCAAGTGCTAACCAGTGTTGCCAACTCCATAGTAAGGAAAGTAGCTATTGGCTGTCCTAAAAGTAGCTAGAAGTCGCTAAATGACGTCATTGCCTAATTTGCATATTTTATATACAAAAAGTGAAGAAAAAAAACACCCTTAATGTGTTTAGACTACAAATGAACTTCCTTCTGTTGATTATTTTTTAATTTTTTATTATGTTTGTCCATCACTTGATGACTTTAATGCTTTGTCTAGACCAACATTACATACATACATTTTGTCCAGTATTGTTAAAGAATTAGTCACATTTAATCAAAGAAATGGTTATGTGGGATGGAATTGCTCCCTTCCTTCTTTATCTGGGCCTGGCAAAGTGACCCAAAAGAGACACTCTGCCAGCCAGGGCGGGATCAGCAATGGCTTTGCACGATTAATATTCAGTCTGGACCGTGGTCTGGACGCGTAGTGTGTCTCTTTTGGGTCACTTTGCCACCTCTCTGCTCGAGTGCAGCTGCCGCGCGAGGCTGCCTGTGAGTGCTTTGAGACGGCGGAGGGGCTCAGCACCCGCTGCTCGTTGAGAAAAGTAACTGCGTAACAATTACGTGCTATCACGTCAGATTCTCCAAACACCAGAACAAGTAGCTGAATTTGTCGCTAGTCGCTTTTGACAAAAAAAAGTAGCCGGAGGGTTTGGAAAGTCGCCCGATTTAGCGAGAAAGTCCCCAAGTTGGCAACACGGGTGCTAACAAAGAGTAAAGCCTCAACTCACTGGAGTTTCCACACTTATAAATCGACACTGGCTGTCGTCTTCTAGTTGGATTCACACAGGGGTTCTGGTCAAATAATACTCTGTTAACTTTCATAGTTCAACACAGTCTCACGGCATGTCGTGTTATAGTCACAAAATTAATCTATTGATTCGTGTTCACCAACACGATTTCGCCATTTTTTCGTGTCACACAGAACGATTTTAAAAGCAATGTAAATAATAACAAATTAGAAGAAAAAGACATTTAAAAAAATACAGATTTCAGTATTCTGACACAGAACGATTTTAGAAGCAATGTATTCTATTGGTAGCATTTCGTGCCGCACCAAATAATAACAAATTAGAAGGAAAAAAAGATGACATAAAATCCAGATGTCAGTATTCTGAGGCTCTGAGACATTTCTTTTCCTCACTGACGGCAAAGAAACTCAGACAATATACAATTTAAAATAAAAGGGATAGGGTTAGGCTTAGGGTAAGATATTGAGTAAGAACATGTTTTATGAACCCACAGCTTCTGGTCTTCCAAGACCCGACCGGACAAAAAGACGTGTTGCAGGCACGAAACATACTACCAATAGAAATACATTGCTTTGAAATCGTTCTGTGTGACACGAAGAAAAGGTGAAAATCGTGTTGGTGAACACGAATCAATAGATTAAATTAATTTCGTGACTAATAACACGAAATGCCGTGAGACTGCGTTGCATAGTTTGAGTAAAAATAACCACTTTTGAATGCTATTATGTCCAACTATACTAAGAACTGTTGTCTCTGCGTCTTCAGGTATAAAGGGGGTAAAGTAAGAGGTACAGAGGACTGAGGTTGTGGATAGCTTAAAGGTGAGGAGCAGAATCTTATAAGAAGGAAAGGGTCTCACTGACGGGTAGAAGGCTTGGATTTCTGTATCAGGTCCGATATTACAACAACAGAGGGAAGTGTGAAGTGAACAGAGAGAGGGTGGGAGAGAACAGGAAGAGAAACACTGCAGGGGGGAGTTATGGTGAACTCTGTGTATTGTTATCAAAGAATGATATTAGGGCGTTACGATAGAGTACTGATGTTACCCAGAGTTGATCTTATAGACGTTACTGTGTTGATCTTATGGAGGTTACTGTGTTGATCTTATGGAGGTTACCGTGTTGATCTTATGGAGGTTACCGTGTGATCTTATGGAGGTTACCGTGTTGATCTTATGGACGTTACCGTGTTGATCTTATGGAGGTTACCGTGTTGATCTTATGGAGGTTACCGTGTTGATCTTATGGAGGTTACCGTGTTGATCTTATGGACGTTACCGTGTTGATCTTATGGAGGTTACCGTGTTGATCTTATGGAGGTTACCGTGTGTTGATCTTATGGAGGTTACCGTGTTGATCTTATGGACGTTACCGTGTTGATCTTATGGAGGTTACTGTGTTGGACGTTACTGTGTTGATCTTATGGAGGTTACTGTGTTTCTCTTATGGAGGTTACTGTGTTGATCTTATGGACGTTACTGTGTTGATCTTATAGAGGTTACTGTGTTTTCTCTTATAGACGTTACTGTGTTGATCTTATGGAGGTTACTGTGTTTCTCTTATAGACGTTACTGTTTGATCTTATGGAGGTTACGTGTTTCTCTTATAGACGTTACTGTGTTGATCTTATAGACGTTACTGTGTTGATCTTATGGAGGTTACTGTGTGATCTTATGGACGTTACTGTGTTTCTCTTATGGATGTTACTGTGTTGATCTTATGGAGGTTACCGTGTTGATCTATGGACGTTACCGTGTTGATCTTATGGACGTTACCGTGTTTCTCTTATGGACGTTACCGTGTTGACTTATGGACGTTACCGTGTTGATCTTATGGACGTTACCGTTTCTCTTATGGAGGTTACTGTGTTGATCTTATGGACGTTACTGTGTTTTCTTATAGACGTTACCGTGTTGATCTTATGGACGTTACCGTGTTGATCTTATGGAGGTTACCGTGTTGATCTTATGGACGTTACGTGTTGATCTTATGGACGTTACCGTGTTGATCTTATGGACGTTACCGTGTTGATCTTATGGAGGTTACCGTGTTGATCTTATAGACGTTACTGTGTTGATCTTATGGACGTACTGTGTTGATCTTATGGAGGTTACTGTTGTTTCTCTTATAGACGTTACCGTGTTGATCTTATGGAGGTTACTGTGTTTCTCTTATGGAGGTTACCGTGTTGATCTTATGGACGTTACTGTGTTGATCTTATAGACGTTACTGTGTTGATCATATGGAGGTTACCGTGTTGATCTTATGGACGTTACCGTGTTGATCTTATAGACGTTACCGTGTTGATCTTATGGACGTTACCGTGTTGATCTTATGGAGGTTACTGTGTTTCTCTTATGGAGGTTACCGTGTTGATCTTATGGAGGTTACCGTGTTGATCTTATAGACGTTACTGTTTGATCTTATAGACGTTACTGTGTTTCTTTATGGACGTTACCGTGTTGATCTTATGGAGGTTACTGTGTTTCTCTTATAGACGTTACCGTGTTGATATCATGGACGTTACGTGTTGATCTTATGGACGTTACCGTTTTGATCTTATGGACGTTACCGTGTTGATCTTATGGACGTTACCGTGTTGATCTATGGAGGTTACCGTGTTGATCTTATAGACGTTACTGTGTTGATCTTATGGACGTTACTGTGTGATCTTATGGAGGTTACTGTGTTTCTCTTATAGACGTTACCGTGTTGATCTTATGGAGGTTACTGTGTTTCTCTTATGGAGGTTACCGTGTTGATCTTATGGACGTTACTGTGTTGATCTTATAGACGTTACTGTGTTGATCATATGGAGGTTACCGTGTTGATCTTATGGACGTTACCGTGTTGATCTTATAGACGTTACCGTGTTGATCTTATAGACGTTACCGTGTTGATCTTATGGACGTTACCGTGTTGATCTTATGGAGGTTACCGTGTTTCTCTTATGGAGGTTACCGTGTTGATCTTATGGAGGTTACCGTGTTGATCTTATAGACGTTACTGTTTTGATCTTATAGACGTTACTGTGTTTCCTTATGGACGTTACCGTGTTGATCTTATGGAGGTTACTGTGTTTCTCTTATAGACGTTACCGTGTTGATCTATGGACGTTACCGTGTTTGATCTTATGGACGTTACCGTGTTGATCTTATGGACGTTACCGTGTTGATCTTATGGACGTTACCGTGTTGATCTTATGGAGGTTACTGTGTTGATCTTATAGACGTTACTGTGTTGATCTTATGGACGTTACTGTGTTGATCTTATGGAGGTTACTGTGTTTCTCTTATAGACGTTACCGTGTTGATCTTATGGAGGTTACTGTGTTTCTCTTATGGAGGTTACCGTGTTGATCTTATGGACGTTACTGTGTTGATCTTATAGACGTTACTGTGTTGATCATATGGAGGTTACCGTGTTGATCTTATGGACGTTACCGTGTTGATCTTATAGACGTTACCGTGTTGATCTTATGGACGTTACCGTGTTGATCTTATGGAGGTTACTGTGTTTCTCTTATGGAGGTTACCGTGTTGATCTTATGGAGGTTACCGTGTTGATCTTATAGACGTTACTGTTTTGATCTTATAGACGTTACTGTGTTTCTCTTATGGACGTTACCGTGTTGATCTTATGGAGGTTACTGTGTTTCTCTTATAGACGTTACCGTGTTGATCTTATGGACGTTACCGTGTTGATCTTATGGACGTTACCGTTTTGATCTTATGGACGTTACCGTGTTGATCTTATGGACGTTACCGTGTTTCTCTTATGGACGTTACCGTGTTGATCTTATGGACGTTACCGTGTTGATCTTATGGACGTTACCGTGTTGATCTTATGGACGTTACCGTGTTTCTCTTATGGACGTTACCGTGTTGATTTATGGACGTTACCGTGTTGATCTTATGGACGTTACCGTGTTTCTCTTATGGACGTTACCGTGTTGATCTTATGGACGTTACCGTGTTGATCTTATGGACGTTACCGTGTTTCTCTTATGGAGGTTACTGTGTTGATCTTATGGACGTTACTGTGTTTCTCTTATAGACGTTACCGTGTTGATCTTATGGACGTTACCGTGTGATCTTATGGAGGTTACCGTGTTGATCTTATAGACGTTACCGTGTTGATCTTATGGACGTTACCGTGTTGATCTTATGGACGTTACCGTGTTGATCTTATGGAGGTTACTGTGTTGATCTTATAGACGTTACTGTGTTGATCTTATGGACGTTACTGTGTTGATCTTATGGAGGTTACTGTGTTTCTCTTATAGACGTTACCGTGTTGATCTATGGAGGTTACTGTGTTTCTCTTATGGAGGTTACCGTGTTGATCTTATGGACGTTACTGTGTTGATCTTATAGACGTTACTGTGTTGATCATATGGAGGTTACCGTGTTGATCTTATGGACGTTACCGTGTTGATCTTATAGACGTTACCGTGTTGATCTTATGGACGTTACCGTGTTGATCTTATGGAGGTTACTGTGTTTCTCTTATGGAGGTTACCGTGTTGATCTTATGGAGGTTACCGTGTTGATCTTATAGACGTTACTGTTTTGATCTTATAGACGTTACTGTGTTTCTCTTATGGACGTTACCGTGTTGATCTTATGGAGGTTACTGTGTTTCTCTTATAGACGTTACCGTGTTGATCTTATGGACGTTACCGTGTTGATCTTATGGACGTTACCGTTTTGATCTTATGGACGTTACCGTGTTGATCTTATGGACGTTACCGTGTTGATCTTATGGAGGTTACCGTGTTGATCTTATGGACGTTACCGTGTTGATCTTATGGACGTTACCGTGTTGATCTTATGGACGTTACCGTGTTGATCTTATGGAGGTTACCGTGTTGATCTTATAGACGTTACCGTGTTGATCTTATGGAGGTTACCGTGTTGATCTTATGGACGTTACCGTGTTGATCTTATGGACGTTACCGTGTTGATCTTATAGACGTTACCGTGTTGATCTTATGGATGTTTCGGTCAGATATCTGCCAGATGTTGGCTGCTGTTTGACCCTCCTCTCCTCTCCCATCACAATGCCCACTAAAGCCTCTGTAATGTATAATGTATAATACATTAATGATAATGCATGCTGTAGCTGCACACATCACATGTGTAGCACCCCCACTATAATCCAATCCTTCAGAAAGTAGTTCATAGAAGCAATTATTGGGCGGGATAATGTCCCGGTAATCTTGGAGGATTATTATCCCGGTTCCTCCGACCTGGTTCTGCTCCTGCGAGGATCAGCTCGTTACTAAAAGTCTTTAAATGATTACTGAATTATCTGCGGGCCTCTAATGGACCCTCCTCGGTCTTGGAGTTATCCGGCGCGCAGATTAGCGTTAGCATGCAGCGACTTATTGTTAATGCAGCGGGCGAGCGAGGGCTAAGTGCCGTTTTTAGCTCAGTTTTTTTGCTCCGTGTTTAGCTCCGTGTTTTAGCTCACGGTGAACGCTGATGTTTGTTTTGTTTGGAAAATGGCTTCTTAGAGTTAAAGCCTCATGATACCGTCTCTGAGAGAGAGGTCAGATGGCGCGAGGAAAAAAGCTCTAATGCTAAAGCCACTAATGTCGCCTGCAGTGACCTCAATCACAGCTGTACACTTCAGACCTTCATCTACAGCACGCTGTCTTCATCAAATCACATCTACAGCACGCTGTCTTCATCAAATCACTTCTACAGCACGCTGTCTTCATCAAATCACTTCTACAGCACGCTGTCTTCATCAAATCACTTCTACAGCACGCTGTCTCCATCAAATCACATCTACAGCACGCTGTCTTCATCAAATCACATCTACAGCACGCTGTCTTCATCAAATCACATCTACAGCACGCTGTCTTCATCAAATCACATCTACAGAACGCTGTCTTCATCAAATCACATCTACAGCACGCTGTCTTCATCAAATCACATCTACAGCACGCTGTCTTCATCAAATCACATCTACAGCACGCTGTCTCCATCAAATCACATCTACAGCACGCTGTCTTCATCAAATCACTTTAATGATCACGTTATATCTTCATAAAACAACAGATATATTTATTTATGTCTTTCTTCATAACACTTTATCTTAATAAAAGAAGATTTATATTAACTTAAATCTTATTCAATTAGTCATTTGTATGCAGTGGACGTGATTTTATTTTAAAATTAATCTATCTGTTTGATATTTTTTATTCAGGGATTTCTGCCTGGATCACCGTCAACTTCCTCACTGGTGAGCGCGCACACACACACACACACACACACACACACACACACACACACACACACACACACAACACACACACACACACACACACACACACACACAGAGACATGTCATAAATGCTGGTATAAAGATGTCGGATTAATGTGGACAGGAAACACTGATTGCCTGTTATTGGATTATTATTATTCCCCCAGGTGACCTCCACAGAGCCGATTCCTCCACTGCTGGGATGTTAGATCTGGGAGGAGGATCGACTCAGATCACCTTCAAGCCTCAGGACGAGGTGAGGCTGCTTTAAAGAGTCCTCTCCTGCTGATGTTCAGGTGTATATCAGTGTGTAGTGTCTCTACTTTAAAGAGTCCTCTCCTGCTGATGTTCAGGTGTATATCAGTATGTAGTGTCTCTACTTTAAAGAGTCCTCTCCTGCTGATGTTCAGGTGTATATCAGTATGTAGTGTCTCTACTTTAAAGAGTCCTCTCCTGCTGATGTTCAGGTGTATATCAGTGTGTAGTGTCTCTACTTTAAAGAGTCCTCTCCTGCTGATGTTCAGGTGTATATCAGTATGTAGTGTCTCTACTTTAAAGAGTCCTCTCCTGCTGATGTTCAGGTGTATATCAGTATGTAGTGTCTCTACTTTAAAGAGTCTCTCCTGCTGATGTTCAGGTGTATATCAGTATGTAGTGTCTCTACTTTAAAGAGTCCTCTCCTGCTGATGTTCAGGTGTATATCAGTATGTAGTGTCTCTACTTTAAAGAGTCCTCTCCTGCTGATGTTCAGGTGTATATCAGTATGTAGTGTCTCTACTTTAAAGAGTCCTCTCCTGCTGATGTTCAGGTGTATATCAGTATGTAGTGTCTCTACTTTAAAGAGTCCTCTCCTGCTGATGTTCAGGTGTATATCAGTATGTAGTGTCTCTACTTTAAAGAGTCCTCTCCTGCTGATGTTCAGGTGTATATCAGTATGTAGTGTCTCTACTTTAAAGAGTCCTCTCTGCTGATGTTCAGGTGTATATCAGTATGTAGTGTCTCTACTTTAAAGAGTCCTCTCCTGCTGATGTTCAGGTGTATATCAGTATGTAGTGTCTCTACTTTAAAGAGTCCTCTCCTGCTGATGATCAGGTGTATATCAGTATCTAGTGTCTCTACTTTAAAGAGTCCTTCCTGCTGATGTTCAGGTGTATATCAGTATGTAGTGTCTCTACTTTAAAGAGTCCTCCTGCTGATGTTCAGGTGTATATCAGTATGTAGTGTCTCTACTTTAAAGAGTCCTCTCCTGCTGATGTTCAGGTGTATATCAGTATGTAGTGTCTCTACTTTAAAGAGTCCTCTCCTGCTGATGTTCAGGTGTATATCAGTATGTAGTGTCTCTACTTTAAAGAGTCCTCTCCTGCTGATGTTCAGGTGTATATCAGTATGTAGTGTCTCTACTTTAAAGAGTCCTCTCCTGCTGATGTTCAGGTGTATATCAGTATATAGTGTCTCTACTTTAAAGAGTCCTCTCCATCAGGATGCTCTCTGTTGAGGCTTTAATCTCTAAATGCCACAATAATCCCAAATGAACGCCCTCATCAGGAGAGAGAGAGAGAGAGAGAGAGAGAGGGTCTTATTTGTTATGTAGGTCATGCTGCTTTAAAAAGTGACTCTGTGTCTCCGAGCAGAAAACCATCCAGACGTCTCCCATCGACTACATCAGGTCCTTCCAGATGTTCAACAACACACACACTGTGTACACGCACAGGTACACACACACACACACACACACACACACACACACACACACACACACACACACACACACACACACACACACACACACACACACACACACACACACACACACACACACACACACACACACACAGAGACAGTTTCTTCCCGCGGGCAGTGAGACTGTTAAACAATTGAACTGCTGAAACTATTTCATAACATTAATCTGCTACTCAGTAATATATATCTACTATCTAATAAACATCATTCCAATAACTTGTATATAGACTCGTGCTGCACTATTCCACATCATCACTTTATTTATAACTATTTTTCTTTTTGTATTGCTCTTGCTATCTGTATTATTATTATGTTGCATTGTTGGAGAAGCCTGTGACATAAGGTTTTCAACAACATAATTACTCTGTAGCTATGTTAGTTTGACAATAAAGAACCTTGAACCTTGAACCTTGAACCTTGAACCTTGAACCTTGAACACACACACTTTCTTTTTTAATTAAAATGATTTTGTTTAGGGTTCTTTTTATTATTATTTTGTTTTTGATTTTAATGTTCTTTACAGTACTTTCTGTTGACTGGTTTTTCTTCATCAGTAAATGTTTGGAGGCGAGCAGGAGGGCGTTATTTACTTTATAAAACACTGAATTCACAAACTAAAGTAGTGAATATATAAGAAAAGAATAACACATTCAGAGACCGTCTGTTTGTGTCTTTCCTCCTGAACTGATGTTTTTCTGGTTCATGTCAGATTAGTGTTTTCATATATAAATATATAAATATATAAATATATAAATATATAAATATATAAATATATATGAACCCTTCACTCACAATATCTGGTTGTTTTCTTGTACATTTTCCAATTGATCCTCCAAGAAGAAATATATTCTGGTGGATGTACTCTCCTCCTATCAGTGAATAATCAGTGATTCTGTGCTCAGCTACCTGGGTCTGGGCCTGATGTCGGCTCGACTCGCTGTCCTGGGAGGAGCCCCCCCCCGTACGTACCTCATTATTACTCTCTTTACTCCTAATGTCTTGTTTCATCTCTGCCTTTTACACACACACACACACACACACACACACACACACACACACACACACACAGATAAATAAGCCATTATCTAATCTTTTAATAACACAGCAGCAAGATTAATTCCTTGCAGGCCAGCTGTTGCTGCGACTTATTTGTGTGTGTGTGTGTGTGTGGTGTGTGTGTGTGTGTGTGTGTGTGTGGTGTGTGTGTGTGTGTGTGTGTGTGTGTGTGTGTGTGTGTTGTGTGTGTGTGTGTGTGTGTGTGTGTGTGTGTGTGTGTGTGTGTGTGTTGTGTGTGTGTGTGTGTGTGTGTGTGTGTGTAGGGGGCAGCAGAGAGCTGGTGACCCCCTGTCTCTCTCCGGGGTCAGAGGTCAGATGGGAGCACGCTGACGTTGTTTACACTGTGAGCGGCCAGGAGTCAGGTGAGCTGCACGCTGCCCTCTGATTGGTCCGTTTATATGAGGTGGACTGATGGAGAAAAAAACATGTTTTCGATTTGAGGTTTTTTTGTTAGTTTTAGATTTTTTATTTGGTTTAATAAAATAATAATTTAGTTGTAGTTTTGTCTTTATTTCAATTATTTTGTTTAGTATTTTACTGATATTAGACAAAAAATAATATGTATTTTCTAATCTTATTTGGATGTTTCTGACAATTTCGAGGTATTCCTCTATTTTAATTTAATTTATTCGTAAAAACCTTGTTATGACATATTTTTGTTTCTTTCCATCTCCTCCAGATATGTGCCCCTCCTTGCCCTTGACTTCCTCTCATATTAACATGATTGTATATATCTGGTTACCCCCCCTCTCTCTCAGAGGGCTCCGTGTTGGAGGCGTGTCGTCTGCGTGTTCATCGCCTGTTGTCGGGTAACGTTTTGAAGGTGGAGGCGGACGACATCGACTTCTACGCTTTCTCCTTCTACTACGACCGCGCCGCAGAGCTCGGACTCATCGGTGACACACACACACACACACACACACACACACACACACACACACACACACACACACACACACACACACACACACACACACACACATTCACTCTTTAATGACATGTGATTATAGTACAGGTTAATACCGATAATGACATCAGATCACTATTGATCCCACAGCAGCAGGGGAACAAGGCTGTGAACATAATAGAGACGAGTACACAATAAACATCTCAACATAAACAATTCAACAGAACTAAGAAGTCAATATATCGCCCGTTAACGGTGAAAGTAACTCTGTAACCGTCTGTTACATAAACACCACGAAGGATAGATCAGATAGCAACTCAAGTAGGATGTTATTAACAGTAAACAGTAGTATTTTACAGTACATAGGTATCAGTACAGTAGTATTTACAGTATGTACAGTAGTATTTACAGTACATAAGGTATCAGTACAGTAGTATGTACAGTATATAAGGTAGTATGTACAGTAGTATTTACAGTAGTATTTACAGTACATAAGGTATCAGTACAGTAGTATTTACAGTACATACGGTATCAGTACAGTAGTATTTACAGTATATAAGGTAGTATGTACAGTAGTATTTAAGTAGTATTTACAGTACATAAGGTATCAGTACAGTAGTATTTACAGTATGTACAGTAGTATGTACAGTAGTATTTACAGTACATAAGGTATCAGTACAGTAGTATTTACAGTATGTACAGTAGTATTAACAGTACATAAGTATCAGTACAGTAGTATGTACAGTATATAAGGTAGTATGTACAGTAGTATTTACAGTAGTATTTACAGTACATAAGGTATCAGTACAGTAGTATGTACAGTATATAAGGTAGTATGTACAGTAGTATGTACAGTAGTATTTACAGTACATAAGGTATCAGTACAGTAGTATGTACAGTATATAAGGTAGTATGTACAGTAGTATTTACAGTAGTATTTACAGTACATAAGGTATCAGTACAGTAGTATTTACAGTATGTACAGTAGTATTTACAGTACATAAGGTATCAGTACAGTAGTATTTACAGTATATAAGGTAGTATGTACAGTAGTATTTACAGTACATAAGGTATCAGTACAGTAGTATTTACAGTATGTACAGTAGCATTTACAGTACATAAGGTATCAGTACAGTAGTATTTACAGTATGTACAGTAGTATTTACAGTACATAAGGTATCAGTACAGTAGTATTAACAGTACATACGGTATCAGTACAGTATATTTACAGTACATAAGGTATCAGTACAGTAGTATTAACAGTACATACGGTATCAGTACAGTAGTATTTACAGTACATAGGTATCAGTACAGTAGTATTTACAGTATGTAGAGTAGTATTTACAGTACATACGGTATCAGTACAGTAGTATTTACAGTATATAAGGTAGTATGTACAGTAGTATTTACAGTAGTATTTACAGTACATAAGGTATCAGTACAGTAGTATTTACAGTATGTACAGTAGTATTTACAGTACATAAGGTATCAGTACAGTAGTATGTACAGTATATAAGGTAGTATGTACAGTAGTATTTACAGTACATAAGGTATCAGTACAGTAGTATTTACAGTATGTACAGTAGTATTTACAGTACATAAGGTATCAGTACAGTAGTATTTACAGTATGTACAGTAGTATTTACAGTACATACGGTATCAGTACAGTAGTATTTACAGTATGTACAGTAGCATTTACAGTACGTACAGTAGTATTTACAGTACATACGGTATCAGTACAGTAGTATTTACAGTATATAAGGTAGTATGTACAGTAGTATTTACAGTAGTATTTACAGTACATAAGGTATCAGTACAGTAGTATTTACAGTACATAAGGTATCAGTACAGTAGTATTTACAGTAGTATGTACAGTAGTATGTACAGTAGTATTTACAGTACATAAGGTAGTATGTACAGTAGTATGTACAGTAGTACAGTAGTATGTACAGTAGTATTTACAGTATGTACAGTAGTATGTACAGTAGTATTTACAGTAGTATGTACAGTAGTATGTACAGTAGTATGTACAGTAGTATGTAGTATGTACAGTAGTATGTACAGTAGTATGTACAGTAGTATTTACAGTATGTACAGTAGTATTTACAGTAGTATGTACAGTAGTATTTACAGTAGTATGTACAGTAGTATGTACAGTAGTATGTACAGTAGTATGTAGTATGTACAGTAGTATGTACAGTAGTATGTACAGTAGTATGTACAGTAGTATGTACAGTAGTATGTAGTATGTACAGTAGTATGTACAGTAGTATGTACAGTAGTATTTACAGTATGTACAGTAGTATGTACAGTAGTATTTACAGTAGTATGTACAGTAGTATGTACAGTAGTATGTACAGTAGTATGTACAGTAGTATGTACAGTATGTACAGTAGTATGTACAGTAGTATTTACAGTAGTATGTACAGTAGTATGTGCAGTAGTATGTACAGTAGTATGTAGTATGTACAGTAGTATTTACAGTATGTGGATAACTCGGCACAAACATGAGTATGTGTGTTCAGGGAAAGATGTATATTTGGTCTCGTATTGAACGATGTGTGCGGACACAGATTCAAGTTCAGAGAAAATAGAAAATGTTAGAACAAATATTTTCACTTTTCATAACCTTTTTAAAAATGAATAAAAAAAGTGAAGAAATGGTTTAAAAATAGAACAATATTTAAACATGAAATAAGGATGTATATAATAAAGTATTGTGATGAATAAAGGTTCTGTGTTGTGTTTCAGAGGAGCAGACGGGAGGCAGCGTCAGAGTCTCAGATTACAGCGAGGCAGCGGAGAGAGGTGAGGGCGCCCCCTGCTGGACGCTCTGCACACGGCACTACAGCATTATATCTAATATACAGGAACAATAAATAAATATTAAAATAAGAATACAACTATAAAAGTTCAGGAAAGAGATAAATACAAATAAGAACAAATAATATAGAATATGTGTATAAGAGGCTTACATTTAAAATAAAATATAAGTGGAAACTCCAGTGAGTTGAAGCTTTAGCTCTTTGTTAGCACTTTGAAGGGCTAGCCTGCTAATAGTGTGGAGGAAACTTCTGTGTAGCATGGAGTCACCGACTCAGGAAGGAGACACGGTGAGAGCTGGAGCTTCTGACTTCAAGAGCCTCTCTCTATGCTAGACCTTTGAACTGGTTCACAGAGAGAAATCAACATCTCTGAAGGAGTAGACTAAACAGCTGGGAACACTGAGCCACCTGCGTCCGACACTCATGGCCTCAAGGATTTCACATCTTATGGCGCATTTCCACTAGACGGCCTCGCTCGGTATGGCTAGGCCTCGTTAGGACTGGCTCACTTTATGGCGCATTTCCATTACAGTTTAGGAACTGGGGTAGTAACTATAGTAACGCAGTGTAGGCGGAGCCGTGACGTCATCTTCAATGAGAACCCCAGACAATCAACACAGCCGTTAGCTGTTAGCACTCAGAGCTCACAGCTCCTCATATCTGTTCAGAAACTAGACAGAAGTTAAACAAGTACAAACCACAGACTGCCTGTGTCATGGAGAATACAGTCGCTGCTTTATTTATGTCTGTATAGGCCGTTGTTGTGAGTGTGGACGGTCGGAGCATATACTGCGTTAGCTTAGCCAATCTCCATTCAGAAAAACATGCATTTTAAAAGGTGTTTCTCCTGCCGTCTGTCTGCAGACTTGACAAAGCATTAATTCATGGTTTTTACTAACCGGTATCAGTATGTTGTTACTTCATCATTTAGAAACGTGTATTACAATTAAATCACGGTCAAATATGTCCATCTTGTTGTAGTTGTAGCCCCCTTGCCAGCGATGCTCTCTCTAGTTTAGCATACTCAGCCCGACTCAGCCTCGTTGTCTCTGGCCCTAGAACCACCATTTTATGAGGCCAGAAAAACTGTGAATTAGGACCAGCCGGCCGGTACTAGGCCAAGTGGAAACGCAACCAAAGACGGGCCGCTGACGTCACAGCCCTCTTAAACCGTGCTCCGCGCTGTAGTGGAAACGCGCCATTAGAGTCCACAAACACCGATAAAGAAGTGCCTCAGTGTTCTCACAACAAGTACCCTTCGTGCCAGACAAGTTGACCGGTCACAAACTGGTGACAACAACACATATGGCACCAAGGCCTTTCCTTAAAGGAGATAACAGACGTCAGAGTAGATCATAAAACGTCACAGAGCAAAAGGTTAGATATCTAGAAGAATTATTCCTTAACAAAGATGACAATGACAGTTCGTTTTTGTTTTTATTGTCAAGATACATTTCATATAAAAACCAATCGGGGTTATGAAAGTGATGTCTTATCTTTTTGGTGTACTTTGGCGCACATTGTGTCATAGTAAAAACATTGGAATAAGATCGTTAGCTTATGCTAATCGCTAATCGCTGACTCTGATGAGAGATGCTGTTTATGTTTCAGTGTGCGGGGGGTGGGGTGCGTCCTCCGGCTCGAGCCCCTTCCTCTGTCTGGACCTGCTCTACATCTCCACGCTGCTGCAGGAGCTGGGGTTCCCCCCCACAAAACTCTCAAGGTGGGCCCCCCCACTCTTTAAAGGGTCTTCTTTACCCCCCCACTCTTTAAAGGGTCTTCTTTAACCCCCTAACGTCAGCAGGTTGTTCACAGGCTCCAATACTCCTTCTGGATTTATTATTATATCCTTATCATAACTTGTATTTTCCACATGGGGTGTGTGTTAATATGTGTGTTATTGTGTGTGTTAATGTGTTATTGTGTGTGTTGTGTGTGTGTTGTGTGTGTTAATGTGTGTATTAATGTGTGTATTGAGTGTGTGTTAATGTGTGTGTTAATGTGTGTGTTGTGTGTATTAATGTGTGTTATTGTGTGTGTTAATGTGTGTGTTAATGTGTGTGTTGTGTGTGTAATGTGTGTTAATGTGTGTTATTGTGTGTGTTAATGTGTGTTATTGTGTGTGTTAATATGTGTGTTATTGTGTGTGTTAATGTGTGTTATTGTGTGTGTTGTGTGTGTGTTGTGTGTGTTAATGTGTGTATTAATGTGTGTATTGAGTGTGTGTTAATGTGTGTGTTAATGTGTGTGTTGTGTGTATTAATGTGTGTATTGTGTGTGTTAATGTGTGTGTTAATGTGTGTGTTGTGTGTGTAATGTGTGTTAATGTGTGTTATTGTGTGTGTTAATGTGTGTTATTGTGTGTGTTAATATGTGTGTTATTGTGTGTGTTAATGTGTGTTATTGTGTGTTATTGTGTGTGTTGTGTGTGTTAATGTGTGTTATTGTGTGTGTTGTGTGTATTAATGTGTGTTATTGTGTGTGTTGTGTGTGTTAATGTGTGTATTAATGTGTGTATTGAGTGTGTGTTAATGTGTGTGTTATTGTGTGTGTTGTGTGTATAATGTGTGTTATTGTGTGTGTTGTGTGTGTTAATGTGTGTTAATGTGTGTTATTGTGTGTGTTGTGTGTGTTAATGTGTGTGTTAATGTGTGTTAATGTGTGTTATTGTGTGTGTTGTGTGTGTTAATGTGTGTTAATGTGTGTTATTGTGTGTGTTGCAGCTGGCGAGGACGATCCATCAGGTTGAGACCAGCTGGGCTCTCGGAGCGACTTTCCATTACATCGAGTCCCTGAACACACACTGAGGCTCTTATTCTGAAAATCCTCACCTCATCCTGAATGTGCCGTAAACAAAGAATAAATCAGCAAATAAAATGTATTTATTCATAAAAAGGAATAAATAAATAAGTAAATACTTTTATTTTAATATAAAGAGAAATAATATATTTCTCTTTATATTAAAATAATGTTTTTACCTGATGCACAAACCTTGATGCATTTCTCAGGTGACGTCGTCAGAGAGTCCTGACAGCCAATCAGAAGCTGCGCTGCTACTCAGCTCCGCCCCTTTTTATTTTAAGATGTGTTCAAGTCTGAAAGGAAAACTCAGTTTCTCTGGTTAGGGTTTCTCTCAAAGGCGGCATGGGAAGCGACAAAATACTTCTACTCAAGTACAAGTACTGAGGTACTTTCTTAAGTTACTGAGGTACTTTTCAAAGTTACTGAGGTACTTTTTTAAGTTACTGAGGTACTTTTCAAAGTTACTGAGGTACTTTTTTAAGTTACTGAGGTACTTTTTAAGTACACCTGAAGATGTAGTTCTTAAAAAAAAAAGTGAAATTCTAGTTTTTGTTGTAAGTAAACAAATAAACTGAAATAAAATAAAACAACTTGAAATTCCAAAAAAGGGAGATTTTGCAAAAACTTGAAATTCTTTAAAAAAGATGACATTTTGAAAAAAGAAAACCCTTAAAATTCTGAATAAAAAGGTAAAATTCTAAGAAATAAGTGAACATCGGAAACAAAGTCATATTTTGTCAAATAAATTCAAAATCTGAGAAAAAAAACGTATTCTTAAAAAATTGATTCTGAAATTCAGAATAAAAGGAAATTCTGAGAACAAAGGGTTAATCTGAGAACAAAGGGTTAATCTGAGAACAAAGGGTTATTCTGAGAAAAAACCCAGAAAACACTTAAAATCAGCCAAAACTAAATATTCCAAACATTTTTTTTCTAAAGACACTTTTTTTTCTTTGTGTATTTCCATTTGTTGCTTCTTCAGTTTAAATCAGTCCTTTATTCTTATACATTTCTTATACATTATTACACGACAGTTTATACAGTATGACATTAGCTCTAAATAAAACGGTGCTCACTTAAAGCATCTGTATTTTTATATATTAAACTCTTTTACTCAATGATATGCAGATTTCCTCATCCGAAGCCTTTGAGGCGTTAACGAGGGCTCAAAGCGTTAACGAGGGTTCAAAGCGTTAACGAGGGTTCAAAGCGTGTTGTTGAGAAGATGGGGTTCTACATGTTTGTGCCAAAAAATAACCGTTTTTTAACAGGTTTTGCAAAACACGAGAAGTTTAAATTAATTCTCTGATTGTTTTTAGAAGAGTTCATATTTACTGTGATCAGACTTCTCTGAACTGTGTTGTTGTTGTTTTCTTCAGTAAACAAAGACTCATGAAGGTATTTCCTCGACAGCGTGTCGGATGTTTGTTTCTCTGAAGGTTTCTACGTGTTTGGTGATAAATCTGCAATAAATCATGTTTCTGAAGACTGTGTTTCATTTAGAGTGAGGATCCTCCACTAGGTGGCGCTAGGGAGGATCCTCCACTAGGTGGCGCTATGGAGGATCCTCCACTAGGCTGGCGCTAGTGAGGATCCTCCACTAGGTGGCGCTAGGGAGGATCCTCCACTAGGTGGCGCTATGGAGGAATCCTCCACTAGGTGGCGCTAGTGAGGATCCTCCACTAGGTGGCGCTAGTGAGGATCCTCCACTAGGTGGCGCTAGTGAGGATCCTCCACTAGGTGGCGCTAGTGAGGATCCTCCACTAGGTGGCGCTAGGGAGGATCCTCCACTAGGTGGCGCTAGGGAGGATCCTCCACTAGGTGGCGCTAGGAGGATCCTCCACTAGGTGGCGCTAGTGAGGATCCTCCACTAGGTGGCGCTAGGAGGATCCTCCACTAGGTGGCGCTAGGGAGGATCCTCCACTAGGTGGCGCTAGGTGAGGATCCTCCACTAGGTGGCGCTAGTGAGGATCCTCCACTAGGTGGCGCTAGTGAGGATCCTCCACTAGGTGGCGCTAGTGAGGATCCTCCACTAGGTGGCGCTAGTGAGGACCCTCCACTAGGTGGCGCTAGGGAGGATCCTCCACTAGGTGGCGCTAGGGAGGACCCTCCACTAGGTGGCGCTAGTGAGGATCCTCCACTAGGTGGCGCTAGTGAGGACCCTCCACTAGGTGGCGCTAGGGAGGACCCTCCACTAGGTGGCGCTAGGGAGGATCCTCCACTAGGTGGCGCTAGTGAGGATCCTCCACTAGGTGGCGCTAGGGAGGACCCTCCACTAGGTGGCGCTAGGGAGGACCCTCCACTAGGTGGCGCTAGGGAGGACCCTCCACTAGGTGGCGCATGTTGATGAAGAAGAGGGGACACATGTTGATGAAGAAGAGATATGAAGAAGAGGGGAGACATGTTGATGAAGAAGAGACATGAAGAAGAGGGGACACATGTTGATGTAGAAGAGACATGAAGAAGAGGGACACATGTTGATGTAGAGAGACATGAAGAAGAGGGGACACATGTTGATGAAGAAGAGACATGAAGAAGAGGGGACACATGTTGATGTAGAAGAGACATGAAGAAGAGGGGACACATGTTGATGAAGAAGAGACATGAAGAAGAGGGGACACATGTTGATGTAGAAGAGACATGAAGAAGAGGGGACACATGTTGATGTAGAAGAGACATGAAGAAGAGGGGACACATGTTGATGAAGAAGAGGGGACACATGTTGATGTAGAAGAGACATGAAGAGAGGGGACACATGTTGATGTAGAAGAGACATGAAGAAGAGGGGACACATGTTGATGTAGAAGAGACATGAAGAAGAGGGGACACATGTTGATGTAGAAGAGACATGAAGAAGAGGGGACACATGTTGATGAAGAAGAGACATGAAGAAGAGGGGACACATGTTGATGAAGAAGAGACATGAAGAAGAGGGGACACATTTTGATGAAGAAGAGACATGAAGAAGAGGGGACACATTTTGATGTAGAAGAGACATGAAGAAGAGGGACACATGTTGATGAAGAAGAGTATGAAGAAGAGGGGACACATGTTGATGTAGAAGAGACATGAAGAAGAGGGGACACATGTTGATGAAGAAGAGATATGAAGAAGAGGGGACACATGTTGATGTAGAAAGAGACATGAAGAAGAGGGGAAACATGTTGATGAAGAAGAGACATGAAGAAGGGGGACACATGTTGATGTAGAAGAGACATGAAGAAGAGGGGACACATGTTGATGTAGAAGAGACATGAAGAAGAGGGGACACATGTTGATGAAGAAGAGGGGACACATGTTGATGTAGAAGAGACATGAAGAAGAGGGGACACATGTTTGATGAAGAAGAGACATGAAGAAGAGGGGACACATGTTGATGTAGAAGAGACATGAAGAAGAGGGACACATGTTGATGTAGAAGAGACATGAAGAAGAGGGGACACATGTTGATGAAGAAGAGACATGAAGAAGAGGGGACACATGTTGATGTAGAAGAGACATGAAGAAGAGGGGACACATGTTGATGAAGAAGAGACATGTGTCCCCTCTGTGTAAAGAGAGAGTCCCTTCCTTCACCATCTAGCAGCTCGTAGCTCAGCAGCGTCTCCATGGACCTTAGAGCAGCTCCTCCGTGGCACATGGAGGCCTCGTGTAACGCTATCTTCTCGTGGTCCCAGAGCCCTCTTCCTATTGGTGGAGCCAGTAGTGGAGACCATCCATTTTGTGCCTACCTTCATGCTGAGGACTCTGCAGCAGAAGGCAGACTGAATACTCCTGCTGTCTCTCTCTCCCTCTCTCTCTCTCTCCCTCTCTCTCTCTCTCTCTCTCTCTCTCTCTCTCTCTCTCTCTCTCTCTCTCTCTCTCTCTCTCTCTCTCTCTCTCCTGTCTCTCTCTCTCTCTCCTGTCTCTCTCTCTCTCCTGTCTCTCTCTCTCTCTCTCTCTCTCTCTCTCTCTCTCTCTCTCTCTCTCTCTCTCCTGTCTCTCTCTCTCCTGTCCCTCACCTCTCTCTTCACCTCACCTCACCTCACCCCCTAATAATAATTTCGACACACACACACACACACTAATATGTGTAGTGTCTTCAAATGTCCACTAGGTGTCATTAATACACAAGGAACACAACATGGTTACTTTATGGCTCACTAACGTGTCGAGGGGAATGACTTTTTATAGATGTGATAACAGTTCAATGGAAGCAATGAGCTGCTGCTAGCTTGGCTGCTTGCTGTTTGAAGTGAACTATGGTGCATACGTGACATGTTTCCATCACATGACCAGATGCTTCAAGTGAAGTGGATTCATAAAGGCTACATGTCACATGACAGCATGGACTCAGTGTGGGTTCAGGAAGGAGACGTGTTGTGTCCTCCCCTCAGAACAGCGTGTTGAAGACTCTGAGAAACAGACCAGATCATTGGCTCCTCAATAACCCCCCCCCCCTGTGTCCTCCCCTCAGAACAGCGTGTTGAAGACTCTGAGAAACAGACCAGATCATTGGCTCCTCAATAACCCCCCCCCCCCCTGTGTCCTCCCCTCAGAACAGCGTGTTCAAGACTCTGAGAGACCAGATCATTGGCTCCTCAATAACCCCCCCCCCCCCTCTGGTGCTGCTGCAGATAAGAAGGAACTTAGTGTGAACTAAATAAAGGTGGCTCTCAATAAAGTTTTATTTAGAAAGTGAGGCCATGCTCCGAGGCTCCGGTCCTTCGCTCTGTGACGCTGTTCCTCCATATCTCAGGATCTGTGTTGGAGCCTCAGTGGTTTTGGCTCTCTCCTCTCTCTGAAAGATGTCCATGAAACCTCCTCAAACTTCCCCTGATGATCCAACTAACTCTTTAGAACCTTTGAGATACTGAGGGGTTTCCATCTGGAGGGTTAACCCCCTTTTTATCCACATTTCAGATTCCTCATTTCTTTTTTAGAATACTCTTTTTATTGTCATTTTAGTAAACATTCAGACATAACACACACACAGACATCGACCCGCATACAGGCGCGTGCACCTGCCCTTTGGCCTACTATAAAAGAAGGGCCCTCTTTGTCAAATATTCATTCACTTCATTTCTTTGAGTTTAATTGTAAACAAAGTCACGAAGCAGTGTTTGGACCAACCTTCGTCATGGGTTTGTTTTAAATACAAACATTTCAATATTAACTGTCACAAAAAATAGGCACATTTTTATTAAATGATGAACAAATATCTCCAATGTGCCCTTTTATGCCTTTGAGCCCCTTCCCCTCTGACGTACTCTAATGTGTGCAGAGTAGTTACTGAGCATATAACACACATCTCTCCATGGGGGCAATAATCTGACTTTAATCATGTAGAAAGATATATGTTTATCTCAGCTTACATAACAATTACTTCAATAAAAGAGAGAGAAAAATGAATCAAATAATACATTATAATCATAATGTCCTGAAGTGTGGCTCGTTACAAAGAGAAGCATCTGATAGGAGGGAAAGGATTCATCATTTCATCGACTTTGTGGACGTTACTTTAGAATATGAGTTAGTCATTTGAAAAGCTCTGTTGTAATAATAATATTATAATGATCACAAAACAGCAAGAAGGGTCTTCCAGGTTTGATTGGTTGTAATCTTTATTATACAGACACTTGATAACTGATAGATATACCAAGGTGTGAGAACACATGATATAACACTGACACCATGACAGGTACAGGACTTATGAAATGCATCAAACATAAATCACATTCTTTCACATCCAATTCAAAGAAAATCACAATTATTTGATTTGAAATAAAACATCAGAAAAAACACAGGATTAAAAATAAGGGGATTAAAATCATTGAATGTGAAAGCGATGTTTAAAAGGTTGATAAGTGAACATTTAACAATATCTATGAAAACAACACGGAGCAGAGCGGAGCAGGGATCCTAACATCACAAGTCTTTACAAGAAGAGCAAAACACATATATTTACAATATACAAGAATATATTCATACTAAACTAAATATATGTTTATATTAATAACAATATCTTTATTTACTTTCAACATTTAAAACCCTCTTTTCTCTGTATTATTTTGGGATATTTATATTTTGGGGTTTTTATATATTTTATTCACTTTCTGAAGTTTCACTTTTTATTTTTAAAACGGTCAATAATTATAAACTTAATAATATAATGATGATGTTACATGTTGCCGTTGGTCTCTCTCTCTCTCTCTCTCTCTCTCTCTCCTCTCTCTCTCTCTCTGTCTCTGTCTCTCTCCTCTCTCTCTGTCTCTGTCTCTGTCTCTGTCTCTGTCTCTGTCTCTGTCTCTCTCTCTCTGTCTCTGTCTCTGTCTCTCTCTCTCTCTCTCTCTCTCTCTCTCTCTCTCTCTCTGTCTCTGTCTCTCTCTCTCTCTCTCTCTCTCTCTGTCTCTGTCTCTGTCTCTGTCTCTGTCTCTGTCTCTCTGTCTCTGTCTCTGTCTCTCTCTCTCTCTCTCTCTCTCTCTCTCTCTCTGTCTCTGTCTCTGTCTCTGTCTCTGTCTCTGTCTCTCCTCTCTCTCTCTCTCTCCTCTCTCTCTCTCTCTCTCTCTCTCTCTCTCTCTGTCTCTGTCTCTGTCTCTGTCTCTGTCTCTGTCTCTGTCTCCTACAGAGGGAAGTGAAATGAACAGATGCATATTAAGTGTCCCGTGTTCTGGTCCTCAGGGTCACAGTGACTACAGCAACACAGAGCATCAGCAGCAGAACACTGAGCGCTGAGCATCTCACTGCGTAGAAGGTGGAGTGAACCCCAAAGGGGTCTCTGCAGGAGGGTCTTGGTTGAAGACACACTGATCATCACAAGAACTGCACACCAATACTCTCCTGTGTCTTCAGAGAGACATCAGAAATCACCAATCTCCCATCACTCTCCCTGCGCACATTGCTGACTGATATATCTAAACTAATGGTTCTTCCTTTGGTTCGGTTCGACTTAAAGAACCAAAGTGATACTGACCCTTTTCCCTATCTTTGCATCTGAGAGTGACTTCTTCTCCCTGAGAAGAGCTCTACAGCAGGGGGGGGGAATTTGGGGCACACCACAGCCATATTTTTCACAGTATTTAAGGTTTTACAAGAGTACCGACCTGAGTGATTTAACGTTACCGATGTTAACACCAGAGAGTAGTTCTGGTCCATTACACCCACAGAGGTTATGTTGTCCTTGGTGATGTTGTTGTATTAGTCTCCCAATTGGAGGCTTCTCTTCATTGAAACCAGAGTCAGGGCACTGCAGCACAGCTGTCTTCCACTGAGTGATAGATCCTCTCTGTCCAGCTATACTCTACACTACTGCTAACACACTGCTGTTGGTTCATCCAGACAGGTGTATTCTCCGAGGTCAGCTGTTGAGATGTTGGATATACGTAGAGCTGATGTGTTCTTCACCACTTGGTATCTTCCTCTATCATTGTCCATCACTGATGCCGTATCGTCCCCAAAAACTCTGGTCCATGTTTTCTGTTCATATCGATAATCCCGTTTGAGCCACTGGACATCCAGGTGGTCAGCTGCTCCAGACAAGGCAGGTCTTTTGTTTCTTCATCTTTGTGAATTCAGGTCCCATGTAGTAACCACAAACAGTAAGTGTGAAGTGTTTCTCATGAGTCACTTTGCCCTCAGTCCAGCACTCCTCTTGGTACAGGCCGGAGTCTGAATGGGTCAGGTTGTTGATCTTGTAGGAAGAAGTATCGGCCACGCTGACGAGTCGTTGCTTCAGGTCTTCAGGTACTGAGGAGTTCTGGGGCCAGAGGTCAGAGGTGTTCCACAGGACCAGCTTCTCCTCACCAACAGATCTGGAGATCAGGCAGGAGCCGGCCTCCTCTGGGAGCTCGAAGGTGAAAGAGTCGCTTTCCTTTTGGATGACGATGAGTTCTTCAGCGTGAATGTTGCTGATGAGAGCAAACAGCAGCACGGAGAGCTCTGAGACTGCAGCCATTCTGCTCGGAGGTTTCCTCGTGAGTGTTGTGCAAACACTGACACCGCTCACTTATAAGATCTGTATCAACCCTCAGCAACAGCGTCTCATTGGTGGACCGAAAACATGACATCTTTATCTCATCGTCAGTGGAAACTTTGAAGGGTTAGAGTTATCAAGTAATCTCTGGGTTTGGACTGACCTCAAAGCCACGCTCTTCGTGTCTGGACTTCTGATCTGAACATGTTGATATCTTGAGTTTGCTGCACAGGAAGACATTGATCTGATGGTTAGAGTTGAGGGGGTCCAGACACCAGTTTGGGGGACTGGGGCTGTGATGAGGTGTTCTACCAATGGAAGGGTAGGGGGTTTGATCCCAGCCCCTGCAGTCAATATATCAATGTTTACTTCATTTCATTTCCATCTTTATTTCAAACAGATTAAAAAAACTAATAAAAAATAGCAAATGTGAAAAACAGAATAGCGTATTGTTAGAATACAGTATTTATCAATATTCATAATCATATTTATATATTCAACAAAATGTTCATATTAATAATAATAATAAATCCTATGTGTCCGAAGGGAGCAGGAGGAAGCAGATGCTTATTGATCCCCCTTACTTACTGCTGATCAATGATTATCCTTTCAATCATTTCTGCAAGTTATTCCTACTTACATTTTTACATTTACAATCATTTCTCCTCTTCAATCTCCTTTCTTCATTCTCATACTTTCCAAAGAAGTGTTTCTGTGCATCCTTCAAAGTGAATGCTATGTGTGCTTTGTTTGAACTCCTGCTCCAAGCCGCTCCATGAAACCCCCCCCCCACAGATTGTTCTGCTCTTCTCAGAGTTCTTCTGACCTTGACTTGTTTCAGATGTAGACCTCCTCTCAGATGATACCCCCCCTCTCTGTCTATGAACAACGTCTGTATGTCCTAGCAAGTAGATGATGTCTTGCTCTGTACATGATGCAGTTTGAAATGTAACCAGATCAGTAAACTTCAGTGTGTGTGACTTCAAGAATAATGAATGAGTGTGTTCAAGATATCCAACATTATTGATTACTCTTAGAGCCCTTTTTTGTAATGTGCATAACGGCTGCAGGTTGGTTTTGTGTCTCCCCAGATCTCCACACAGTAACTCAGACATGGAGATATGAGTGTATCACACAGAGTATGATGTGTACTCCAGAATGTGTCCTGCTTTCCCCAACATTGAGATAGTCTTAGCAGTTCAGTCAGACAACTCACGTGTTCCTTATATGTTCATTAGAAGCAGCATATAGATTGAGTTTGGCGTCTAGGCTCGGCCTCATCACTCCACAGATGAACATAGAGCATTGAGTGATGATTAGATCACTACCCCCCGAGCCTACAGGTGGAAGCTGGGGTGGTGGGGGGGCAGGCGAGCAGCAGCACGTGAACGCATCAGCAATGTGACAGAGCAGCAGCATGAGCGAGGCAGAGGCAGCAGACCTGGCAGCTTCAATAGAGCGGCAAGTTTAGGACATTGTGTTTGGTTGGATGTGAGAGAGACGCGTCACGTGTTCATGTATCATTGGTGCTCCAGTTGACTGCCTGAACTAGCTCGCAGGCTTCGTCCCAGTTTAGCTTTGACATGATGGATATGAGGTTTCCAGCTGATGTTGTGCTCTGAAACCACACCAAGGAACTTGTTCACATATACTCTTTCTATGTTTATGCTGTCTAGTATTAACCTGAGGATTTGTTTGATGTTTTCCAAAGAGCATAATCTTTGTTTGCTTATATTTAATGATCATGTGTTCTCATCAAACCAATGTTTGACTTTCATCATGTCTGCTGTTATTACCTCCATTAGCTGTTTCAAATTGTCACCAGAACAAAACGTATTAGTATCATCTGCAAATAAAATACATGTCAATATATTTGAGACTCTGCAAATATCAATTGTTTTCTAAAAATAAACATTTGTTCCTAACGTCAAAGAATGCACCTTCACAACAACTGCTATAAAAATATGATCTATTCTGATTTCTTTCCACTTTAAAAGAGTCAATCTTTTAAAACTACTCCCGCCTGACATATACATGTGAAATATGAATTAATTTGGGGATTTTAACCCTTTAAATGCCAGTTTGTTGAAAAAACTCCACTGTTTTTTATTGAAAAAAACAAAAAACTAGAATAATTTCCATAAAATACATTTTAATGAATATTTGATTAGTATTATTATTAGAGCCTGAAATGGGTCAAGGGTTGGCAGCAACAATGATTTTGATGCATCATTATTTTTTCTGCAGTGTCAGATTAAAGTTGAAAACTTTAGCCTATAATGATATATGATGATTTTCACCAGGCCGTCTCCTACCACGAGTAAAAGGTGTTTTCCCACTAAATGCCTTTTACCCTCTTGTGTGCTAAAATGAATAATACAAGATCAGTTTGAACCAGAAACACATTTATTTAACAAAGATGAACATTGAATGATGAACACTGTGTCTGGCTGTGAGAGTCCAGCTCAGGTCGAGCAGGGGCTGCAAGTGGACAGACGGTGGACCTTGCATGTGAAGTTCCCACATGTGCAGCAGGTGCTGCCAACTCTTCTTATTCTGGCCATGCAAAGGTGGCACTGCCACTTGGGGAAGGTCTCCCTCTCCTCCTCCGGCTAAGAAGTCTAGGACTTGTGTCTCCAAACTGATCTTTTGCAGCAGCTGACCAGACGGGCCACAGATGAGAGAGGGCTCCAGAACTGCTGTGGACCTGACCTGCTGACATTGTGCCTTTAAGAGTACAGAGAGTATCTTCATTTATTTTAAACATCATTTTACGTATACATTTAAAGAAATGTCGGAGGTTTCCTCGTGAGTGTTGTGCAAACACTGACACCTCTTCCTAAGATCTGTATCAACCCTCAGCAACAGCGTCTCATTGGTGGACCGAAAACATGACATCTTTATCTCATCTTCAGTGGAAACTTTGAAGAGTTAGAGTTATCAAGTAATCTCTGGGTTTGGACTGACCTCAAAGCCACGCTCTTCGTGTCTGGACTTCTGATCTGAACATGTTGATATCTTGAGTTTGCTGCAAGTGAATTGAAGAACTAAGCTAAGGAAATCTCTCAAAAACATGTTTGTAAATGTTCATGATGTAATACAAATGTTTGAATGAATGACCCTTTTCACTGTGATATGTAACCACTTAAAGGTCATTACTGGTCTGCTCTGAATATACTGTTAACACTGAATGAATGTAGCAAATATAAATAAGGTTTGATATTGTCAAAAAATATAGAAGCAATCTCATGGAGTTTTCAGTTTGAGAGATGTAATTGCTGTTTTCTATTTTCTTGCAACTGAGGAAAGTTCATTTTTTGAGCAACAGGATACGCGTTTGAACGTTTATTTGTAGACCCTTGTTTTCTGAAGGTACTCTATTGAAGGTCAACAATGATTTGTAATGCTAAAAATAGGAAGAATGTGCTATCTCAACATCCTCACACACATGAAGGTTATTTTCCAAGGTTAGCAAATATAATTCTCTACAAATCTTGAACCATGTCACCTCAGTGTATTCATGCCAGTGATACAGAAGCACAAGACACACAACTCAAATGCACTATTTGAGTACATTTTCAATACTTTCCATTTCAAGCTACTTTAAATACTACTACTCCTCTACATGTTGTGATATAATATCATGTTCTGAGGTTTGTCCATTCTGCATAATGAGGATGATCTTACATGCCCATATAAACAAATGTAAGGTGACAGTAATCGTAAAGAAAAGAAATAAAATACAATGGCAAGGCAAGTTTATTTATCAGCACCTTTCAACAGCAGGCAATTCAAAGGGCTAACATGGAAAACATTAAGAGCATTAACACAATAAGAAAAACATTACATGGCATTTAAATCAGTCATTATAAGCAAAGAGAAATAAACATAAAACAAGCTGATAAATAATAGCAAAGGTATAAAATACATGTATTTCCTGTCCAGATTCTGTAGAAAAACACCCATATTGAACATTTCTCTGATATTGCATAAAGATGACATTACATTACATTTCACTTGCAGACACTTTGATCCAAAGTGATTTCAATAAGTGTTTTCAAAGTGAAGAATCCAATTAAAAAAGTGATTATCTTGAAAGTACATTAGCTTTAAATAAGCCAAAGTATTGTACGTGCTACTGCATTGGCTGAGAAACTCCCTCTGGAGGGAACACAGGGATTTCAGCTTTTGCAGACCATATGCATGCACTAAAACCTATATAACACACTACAGCAGGGGTGTCCAAACTTCTTTCACCGAGGGCCACATACAGAAAAATATAAGAATGGCTGGAGCACTCACTAGAGGTATTCTGCCTCATAAGTTAAAGGTCCCATGTCATGCTTTCCCGGTTATGACCCGTCCCCTTGTGTTCTGTAGCTTCTGCATGTAACGGTCTGCAGAGTCACAAACCCTCAAAGTGCACCCTGTAGAGAGTAAAACTCTAACACAGAAACCTGTCTATGCTGCCCCAGAACGCCTCGTTGGACATTTTTTATTTTTCCATTGTTGTCTTCCTGAGTACAGTGACGTAACGATACCCAGGTCCCAATGGACCAATCCGTGGAGCTCCTCACACACACACACTCACTCAGCCTTATCTTTTCTCAGCCGCAGCTCCGCGGATTTCTCAGCCTGAACTCAGCCTGAGCACACACACAAAGTCACAGGCTGTGACTTTGTGTGTGTGCTCAGGCTGAGTTCAGGCTGAGCTCCACGGTGTCTCGCTGTCTCGCAGACCCCACGCAGCAACCAGGAAACGACACCAGTAATCCAGCTCACACTGTCCGCTCCTCGAGTTTCAAAGGGCGGAGCAGCGAGCCCCCAACGTCCCCCAACACGGCACCCAGACCCCACGCAGCATTCTCATCTGTTTGTCCTTACTGGTGTCATTTTCTGGTTGCTAACAAACGCCATTGTAAACATAATCACTGATGTTCCGCTGTAACGGTGGTGACTATCAGAACAGAGTGGGCGAGCTGACCAATCAGAGCACAGTGGGCTCAAAGGGAGGGGGGGGGGCAGGAGCTCCAACAAGGCGTGTAGGATAGGGATGTTAAGATTCACCGATTCACATCGGTGCAACCGGCATAAACGTTAAGATGCGAGTGCACCGTTGAAAGATGCACGGTTGAAAGAGTGCACCGGTTGAAAGAGTGCACCGGTTGAAAGAGTGCACCGGTTGAAAGAGTGCACCGGTTGAAAGAGTGCACCGGTTGAAAGAGTGCACATCGGCTACAGTTTGGGTTGAACTCGCGATGCATCGATTGTAGCGTCTTTGCATCGGTAAAAAAACGATTCATTCATATAATATCCTCTCATCCTGTCAGCACTCAGCAGAGACCATCTTTGATCTTTGCTTCGCCACTACGGAGGCCGAGAGTCTCAGTTATCAACACACATGGAAGTCGAGGAGAAAGAGAAACACAGCGCACTGAAAAATACCTACAAATCAAACGTTTGGCAACACTTCGAATTTTTCAACAAAGACGGACAACTTGAAAAATCGCTCGCAAATTGTAAACGATGCCGTGCGGCTTTAAAGTACACAAGTAGTACGAGGAACTTAGCGACGCACATAGAGGCAGCATGGGGTCTGCGGCTGAAAAGAGAAACCTGAAAGTTAGACATATGAGTTAAATCACTCAGTGAGGTGTTCTGTCAGTGAGAGTGGTGTTTAGTTTACAACAGCCTCTGACTGCCAATAATAGTTTAAATGTCTTCCTTACAATTGTAAGCAGTTATGAAATACCTGTTTGTGAAAGGTTTTTTCTTTATTGTTCCTATAGAAACCACTGCTTTCTGCTCACTGGTGAGTTAGCCTATGAATGAGTGTTAAGCACATCAGGCTGGCAGCTGTATGGGCATTGCACTATGGTAGTTGTTATTTGCACATTGTTAATCCTGGGCATCCTTAAATTGTTTAACTGTGAGGTGTTATAAAATTGAACTGTACTCTGGAGACAGAGAACACTACGACACTTGTGAAAAGGCCAGTTTGTGAAAGGTCCAAGTGTTTGGTTTTTTTAAGGTAAAAAAAAACAGCATGATGGGATGTGCAGTACTAGTAGAGAGAACCAAATATGTGAAGCACGTTTTTGTTAATTATGATTTGCTGCATATAAGGAATAAAACAAAATCCTCTGTCGTACCATATTGAATTGTATCATTATTTTGCATCGTGTTGAATCGCATCGTATCGCCCCGTATCGCATAATGTTGAATCAAATCGTATCGACCTGTATCGCAACAGGGGTGAATCGTATCGTATCGCATCGCCTGGTGTTTCAAAGTATCGTTAATGTATCGTATCGTTGGTAGCGTACGTTGGTAGCGTATCGAGATGCGCATCGTATCGGCCTCAGTGATGGAGATGCACATCCCTAGTGTAGGACAGAGAGTGAATACTCAGAGAGAGATGCTGTATGAGAAACCAATGTGAGTTTGGAACATTGAACAATGTAAATCTATTCTAGTAGACCTCAACAATGGAATTATGATCAGTAGAAATGGCCATGTCATGGGACCTTTAAGTTATAAATTGGAAAAGTCAATCCAATGTAGGTCAATTATTCTTGATACTTGAAAATGCTGTAAGAAACAAACCGCTCACAGCTCTCCAGAGGGTTTCATTTGTTGTTTTGGCAGCTAATTCCTTAAAACAGGAGCTTCAGGTTTCTGATAATAAGAGGAAATATGAAGGGTATATTTCAAGGTTGTTATGTAAATGTGTTATTGGACTTTTTCTTATCAACTCAGATTTGTTAGAATATGTTTTCAACTTTAATTGACTGAATTTATTTGAAAATTGGGCTTATTAACACATGAATACTGTGTAATATATTTGAACATGTATATTCAAGAAGTACAATATAAGACAAGCAGAAGTTTGCTGAGTGAGGGCCGATTCAAAATGGTCCGCGGGCCGTAGTTTGGACACCCCTGCACTACAGGAAAGGGAGCAAAAAGAAGAATAGGACCCCTTTAATGGTATTTCTTTTGGGGCTTTTAGTAGAAAGGTATTCAAGGAACGGTTTTATAAGATGTATTAAAACTAGGACCATTTTTCTCTAAGTCTAGACCCACCTAATGTCTCTGTTGGGATGGAAGGAAACTTATTATTAATGTATGAAGTTCAGCTCCAGTGCAGTATGGATTCAGAAGTGGTTGTAACACCGCCTAAAAAGAGGTTCAACTGAGACGGAGAAAAGTCTCTCTGTCTTCAGCTGCATCTCTCTCATTTACAATCATTCATAACACTGGATACCAAAAGTATTTACAAAACAAACTTAAGGAACACATCCGAGTAACTTCAGTAACCTAATCTGAGTCTCACAATATAAAAGTAATGTAACCTGATTACTTTGGGATGACCTTTTATCAATGAGATGTTTTTGACTGAAGTGTATTCTGTAAGACAACAGAACGATGTGACCTTAGCAAAGAAGAAACAGAGACATTTAGGATCAGAAATGATTGTATTTATAGGAAAACCTGCCTTTCATGAAGCAGGCAGTAGCCTTTAAACCAACAGTGAAACACATGAGCACATACTACAGTTTAAAGAACAGAAATACAATGTGATCCTTTCCCAACAAACACTATATGCTCTTTTGTAGTTCATCCAGAACATGGAGTAAGAGCACCCAAAGCCTATGCTTCGTAATATATAGTGTGTTGATGTCTCCCTGTATCCCTGCTGGTAACCCAATGGTTTCACCAAGTCCTGAACTGTAGGCCTGTCCCAGTGTCTGGAAGCTACTGTGAACCAGTGAAGGGAGCATTGTGGGAACACTTAAGGATGCTCAGGACCAGTTGGACTTTTGCTCCAATCAAAGACGTTTAATGAAGCAAAAACAAAACAGCAAAATGTGTGCAGACCCTCCAGTACGTAAGGAGTACCTTTTACGAGATGATGAGGTATATATATGTTTTTAAAGGTCACCTATCATGCAACATGCACTTCTTGATGTGTTTTATACATAGATATGTGTCCCCGGTGTGAAAGGAGTCTTTGTTTCCTCGTGAGTGTTGTGCAAACACTGACACCTCTTCCTAAGATCTGTATCAACCCTCAGCAACAGCGTCTCATTGGTGGACCGAAAACATGACATCTTTATCTCAACTCAGTGGGAAACTTTGAAGAGTTAGAGTTATCAAGTAATCTCTGGGTTTGGACTGACGTCAAAGCCACGCTCTTCTTGGTTAGACTTCTGCGGTGGGGAAACTCTGGGTGACGGCCTGGAGGGAGGCTGGACCCCTCTGAATACACAACGTATGTACGAGCAGCAACGCATGCTTTTTAACAATCTGAAACTTCAGTCTGCAGGTTGGGCCACAAACGTCACTTCTTTATCTCATCGTCAGTGGAAACTCTGAAGGGTTTGAGTTATCAGTAATCTCTGGGTTTAGACTGACCTCAAAGCCACGCTCTTCTTGGTTAGACTTCTGATCTGAACATGTTGATATCTTGAGTTTGCTGCACAGGGAGACATTGATCTGATGGTTAGAGTCGAGGGGGTCCAGACACCAGTTTGGGGGTCTGGGGCTGTGAGAGGTGTTCTACCAATGGATCCTGATGTAAATTGAGCAAGATACTTAACCCGAGCTGCTCCCGATGGCCGATGTGTGGATGTTAGTTTCTCTGAGCAGTGGGCTCCTTGTATGGCAGCCTCTCTATGAATGGCTGTAAATTGGTAAATGCTGCACTAAGAGGGTAAAGAGGTGGTACCCCAAGGATCAGTGCTGGGTCCACTTCTCTTTCCTGTTTACATGCTCCCTCTTGACCACATCATCCGTAAGAACAACAGCAGTTTACATTTGTATGCAGTTGATTAATTGAAGCTGGGACCCTGCAACCCTCTCTCTAACACTGTTCATCTCCTCAACTGCCTCCAGTTTCCACACATTGATCTCTCAAAACTTCCTGCAGTTAAATGCTGATAATAACATACTTATATTTATATAGTGCCTTTCATAAAACCAAGGACTCTTTGCAAAGGGGGGGGGGACACTAAACACACACTAGGACTACAAAGAGAACCGACAGGGAGACAGGAGGCAGATGAGGCGATGTGTGATGTAGTTTGTGAGGGCCGGGGGGTGAGTAACTAAGGCTGGAGGCTCATTTGAACAGATGAGTTTTCATGACTTGAAGATGTCCAGAGAAGGGCGTCACTGTTCCAGCAGGGAGGGGGTCCAGAGGGGGCAGCAACACTGAAAGTGTGGAGGCGTGAACGGGGAATGGAAAGCAGGCCGGAGTCTGAGGATCACAGAGTACAGGACGGGATGTTTGGGAGGAGCAGATCTGTGAGGGACTGAGGGGAAAGGGCCTGGAGGGACTTAGGGGATGAGGAGGACTTTATATGTGATGCAGGACTTGACCAGGAGCCAGTGGAGGTGACGGAGGGTGGGGGTGATGTGCGGCCAGGGCTTGTGTGGGTGAGGACCCTAGCAGCAGAGTTCTGGACCTACTGGAGCCTGTCAGGGTTTTGCTGGGAACCCCGGACAGGACTCTGATGAAACTGAAGTAATGATCATCGGTCGTGTTGATACTGCCGTTGCCCAAACTTCTACCAGTCTTGGTTCTCTGTCCCAGTCTATAAGTTATCCGTGCAGTGCTCTGCATGAATGGGTGTGTATTTGTGAATGACTCGTAGTATGTAAAGTGCCTGTATCTGTGTCAACCCTCAGCATCAGCGTCTCATTGGTTGTCCGACAACGTGACTTCTTTATCTCATCATCAGTGGAAACTCTGAAGGGTTCGAGTTATCAGTAATCTCTGGGTTTGGACTGACGTCAAAGCACGCTATGGTTAGACTTCTGATCTGAACATGTTGATATCTTGAGTTTGCTGCACAGGGAGACATTGATCTGATGGTTAGAGTCGAGGGGGTCCAGATACCAGTTTGGGGGACTTGTGGGGGGGATTATTGAGGAGGCTTCCTCCTTAGTGTGTACCCAATAGACATGAAGAGTATGTTACTCTGGAGACACTGGGGACATGTCCCCCCCACTTTTGCCTCAGAACAGCGTGTTCAAGACTCTGAGAGACAGACCAGATCATTGGCTCCTCAATAACCCCCCCCCCCCCTTTATGGCTTTAATGTGTTAACCTTCAGTTCTCGTTCCAAATGTTCCAAACTGCTGAGAGGGAGATTCCTCCTCTTCTGCCTCTCCTCCTTGCTGCAGGCTAAGCACCGGATGTTGATGTGGTTTGACATGCAGCTCCGAGATAGAGATCAGCACCCCCGCCTTTACATACTCTCACTACTCTCTGGACCTGAGACAGAGACAGTACGTAATGGAGAGACTTTACCTGAGAATGCTTCATCCCAGTCAATACAAGAGATCCTGATTGCAATCATTTTCACTATTTATTGATTTAGTTTTGATTACCCCAAAGTCGTTAAAGAATGGGGGATTTGTGACTTTGACCTTAGCCCCATTGTACTTATTAGAAACTGGCTAAAGGGCCTTATCAATCGGCCAACGCTGAGTTATTTATTGATTTATCCATTTTGAGCAGAAAGGAGAGTTCAGTTGTGTTATTAGTTTCTTCCTATCAGGGAGCAGTTCAATAAGTAGAATCATGTTAGAAGGGTTTTAACTGCTAAAGTCATTAGAATAGGTTTGCTCACTTTGGAGATTTGGACCAACTCCTTTTGTATCTGGTGTTTATCCAACTCCTGGTTGGTAGAAATGAATTTAAAACCAAGTAGATGTAACAATCTCTTTAAGAAAATTAGTGATATTTACTATTGAAATGTTTCAGTCCCTTTATAGACGTTCTGTTGAGTGGTGGTTAATAATAGTCACTCATATCAGAGAGAAGAGTTAACTGATCATGTGTTGCCAGCATCTAGGAGGGTCTCTCACTGAGACTCTGCAGTAATGAGAGGGAACCACCTCGCTGGTGTGTGTACAGAACATAAATGTCAACAATTATTTTGACATTAGTCCTAGGGAGCTTGGGGAGGGTCTCCCTCTCCTCCTCCGGCTAAGAAGTCTAGGACTTGTGTGTCTCCAAACTGATCTTTTGCAGCAGCTGACCAGACGGGCCACAGATGAGAGAGGGCTCCAGAACTGCTGAGGACCTGACCTGCTGACATTGTGCCGTTAAAAGTGCAGAGTATCTAGATTTATTTGTAACATCATGTTACTATACATGTTTGACTACTTATGATAATGCTGTTAAGCCATTTAGCTTTGTGTTGTTTAAACCCACTTCTATACTCAGTGGTGCATATCTATGTAAAGAAAACAAAAGGTGTGTTTTCTGATATACATGATTGTTAATCATTATATTCTTTTATTTTTGTGTGACATTATGATATTATTCAATTTGTTTGAGATAAGTTTGACTTTATCTATTACTTTGAAATCAAATGTTGATTACATTTGTCTTCTGCTTGACTATTTCAGGTAGCGTTTTCAAGGAGTCAAACGTGGTCTCTGAAGGTCTCTGCTTGGTCTTAGAGTGAGGTAAGAACACCCTTCCCTGGAAAACGCTGACATTAGTTGATCATTTGGATTTTAAATTGTTTAAGGGGAATAGAAACTCTGCTAAGGTTAAACTATAGTTTCACATTGGTTACTGTGGTTGAGAGTCGTCCGGATGTTGATGTGGTTTGACATGCAGCTCCGAGATAGAGATCAGCACCCCCGCCTTTACATACTCTCACTACTCTCTGGACCTGAGACAGTGACAGTACGTAATGGAGAGACTTTACCTCTGAGAATGCTTCATCCAGTCAATACAAGAGATCCTGATTGGAATATTTTGACTATTTTTGTATTTAGTTTTGATTACCCCAAAGTCGTTAAAGAATGGGGGATTTGTGACTTTGACCTTAGCCCCATTGTACTTATTAGAAACTGGCTAAAGGGCCTTATCAATCGGCCAGCGCTGAGTTGTTTATTGATTTATTGTGCAGTTTAGATACTGCTCTGGGGTTCTACCAGCCACCAACACCTACTACCTATACACTCCGTTTTTGCTATCCTAGCCGTCGGACATCCGAGGCTGGAGTGCCTAAAATAGGATACGACGGGCAGCTGGGTGTTAGAGGCCACGCTGTAGACGCCCCCCTAAGCAGATTACGTTGATCTTGCGTGTAGATCCTGGGGGTTTAGTCCTAAAAAGATTGGACGGCCGTTCACCGGAGCCTTATCAGCACCGGAGTTCGGTATTGGAGACGGCCAACAACGTTGGTTGTATCGAAGTTAGATTCCTTTTCACCTTTTACGAGATGATGAGGTATTATATGTTTTTAAAGGTCACCTATCATGCAACATGCACTTCTTGATGTGTTTTATACATAGATATGTGTCCCGGTGTGTAAGGAGTCTTTGTTTCCTCGTGAGTGTTGTGCAAACACTGACACCTCTTCCTAAGATCTGTATCAACCCTCAGCACACAGCGTCTCATTGGTGGACCGAAAACATGACATCTTTATCTCAACTTCAGTGGAAACTTTGAAGAGTTAGAGTTATCAAGTAATCTCTGGGTTTGGACTGACGTCAAAGCCACGCTCTTCTTGGTTAGACTTCTGCGGTGGGGAAACTCTGGGTGACGGCCTGGAGGGAGGCTGGACCCCTCTGAATACACAACGTATGTACGAGCAGCAACGCATGCTTTTTAACAATCTGAAACTTCAGTCTGCAGGTTGGGCCACAAACGTCACTTCTTTATCTCATCGTCAGTTTCCATTTTGAACTGCCTGCCTCCAGGATATCCACTAATGTATGTCTCAAAACACAGGCTCCTCCAACAGAGCAACATGAATATAGATATAGGACATAGAACAAACAGAACAGATCAAATAGTGCATGAACGACGTCCCTTTCTACTAGTTTCAGCAAAACATGAAGCACGCTGAGGAAGAACTGTGTTAGTGTTCAGCATCAACTGAGGTGAATAAAGAGTGTTACGTTATCAGTGGAAATGTGTATTTCCCAGCGACGTGCAGTCAGGGAGGCAGAGCCTCACCTGTCATACTCCAATGTAACAGAAAAACAACTAAAGAAAACTAAATAGTAATAATAATAAAATGTCTCCACTGATCTGTGTTGTGATTTCTGTTTGATTCCAATCGCTTTTAATCTGCAAATTGGCCGAGCTCCGCTACGGGAGCGATGAGGAGTGAGGCAGGGACGAGCTCTGCCTCTCGTAAGCCCACAGTAACTTGCGCTCCAGCCAGTTACTGTGGGGTGAGGTGAGGCACAGATGAGCTCTGCCTCACCTCAGAATGCGTCACCCCACAGAAACTGGCTGGAAAGCGGGCCCTAAGCGCATGCCTGTTCCCATCTCACTGTAGGTCACCAATGTAATGTTTGTAGATCCCTTTATTACATTTATCCTCACCATCCATAGTCTCTAAATAACTTATTTCACGTATATATGATATTTAGGCTCGCTGGTCTCATCATACAACGGCAATGAGAAAGCACCAGGAGAGGCAGCCATAACCTCTGCCGCACTGAAGGGGGCGCACGTGAGCCCACAGGTTCTTGTTGCTGCTGTAATTCTACCGCAAACAACAAACTAGACTTTTGAAACTACAGGAAGATAAGGAGGACTTTTACAAAACAGTAATAGAGATTGTTGTCCAGAAGGAGAGCATGGACTTCATCTTCAAGTCAAGGTAAGACCACATTTGTAATGAACATGGGATCTTACTAAGAAAGAACAATCCAATATTTAGATTGTGGGTATCCTTTTGTTGAACGGTCTGTTTAAAATGAATCGAAGCATCAGACTAAAAAAGCTTTTGAAAATAACAGAATATTTCGATTAAGGTCAAATATAATATTGTAAATCTGACTCAGTGAGTCAGTGCCTCACCAGCCATGAGCCTCACCGCACGTCACTGCTATTTCCTGTCCAGATTCTGTAGAAAAACACCATATTGAACATTTCTCTGATATTGTATAAAGATGACATTACATTACATTTCACTTGCAGACATTTTGATCCAAAGTGATTTCCAATAAGTGTTTTCAAAGATGAAGAATCCAATTAAAAAAGCGATTATCTTGCAAGTACATTAGCTTTAAATAAGCCAAAGTATTGTACGTGCTACTGCATTGGCTGAGAAACTCCCTCTGGAGGGAACACAGGGATTTCAGCTTTTGCAGAGCATTTACAATGGAATGGAAAACACTACAGGAGAGGGAGCAACACGCAGAACAGGGTCTCTTTAAAGGTGTTTCTTTGGGGGCTTTAGTAGAAAGGTATTCAAGGAACGGTTTTATAAGACGTATTCAAACTGTGACTAACTGTTGGATGTTCCTGAGGCTCTCTGGTGTGATGAGGGGAGTCTCGACCCACCTAATGTCTCTGGTGTGATGGAAGGAAACTTATTATTAATGTATGAAGTTCAGCTCCAGTGCAGTATGGATTCAGAAGTGGTTGTAACACCGCCTAAAAGAGGTTCAACTGAGACGGAGAAAAGTCTCTCTGTCTTCAGCTGCATCTCTCTCATTTACAATCATTCATAACACTGGATACCAAAAGTATTTACAAAACAAACTTAAGGAACACATCCGAGTAACTTCAGTAACCTAATCTGAGTCTCACAATATAAAAGTAATGTAACATGACTTTCCATCAGCACCGGGGAGGCACTCTCCTTGGTGCTGAACCCTGTGATGAGCGCTCAAGTGTTGGCGGAGGAGGTGTAAGCCAGAGGAGGGTGAACAAAAGTTAAAGTGTTTGAACCTCCAGCCCAGAAGGGGGGTGGTGGTGCCAATAAGAAGGCCGAATTTGGATGCTGATGGGCGGACATAGAAGCACCACAAAACCACCCCCTTGTCACCAGGGGCACGAGAATACCCTCCAGAAGGGGGGTGGTGCCGTGAAGAAGGCCGAATATGGATGCTGATGGGCGGACATAGAAGCACCACAAAACCACCCCCTTTAGACACCAGGGGCACGAGAATACCCTCACAGAAGGGGGGTGGTGCCGTGAAGAAGGCCGAATGGATGCTGATGGGCGGACACAGAAGCACCACAAAATCCACCCCCTTTAGGGTCACCAGGGGCACGAGGTTCTGGTGGGTGTGAATACCTGTGTTTAGTCCGTGGGGGAGTGCTTAACTGTGGGGGCCCGGGGACTCAGGGTGTGCAAGGTTATGGAGGTCCCACTGTTATGGGGACATGCTGGAGGTCTGAGTCCGTCCTTCGGGGCTCTGTGAGCGGGCAAGAGAGGTGATTTTCCCCTGGTCTCTCCTGGAGCTGTGAAATACAGAGTCCCACTGTTAGGGGGCCATGCTGGAGGTCATGAGTCCGTCTTTGGGGTCTGTGAGCGGGCAGAAGAGGTGATTTTCCCCTGGTCTCTCCTGGAGCTGTGAAATAAACAGAGTCCCACTGTTAGGGGCCATGCTGGAGGTCATGAGTCCGTACTTTGGGGTCTGTGAGCGGGCAGACAGGTGATTTTCCCCTGGTCTCTCCTGGAGCTGTGAAATAAACAGAGTCCCACTGTTAGGGGGCCATGCTGGAGGTCATGAGTCCGTACTTTGGGGGTCTGTGAGCGGGCACAGACAGGTGATTTTCCCCTGGTCTCTCCTGGAGCTGTGAAATAAACAGAGTCCCACTGTTAGGGGGCCATGCTGGAGGTCATGAGTCCGTACTTTGGGGGTCTGTGAGCGGGCACAGACAGGTGATTTTCCCCTGGTCTCTCCTGGAGCTGTGAAATAAACAGAGTCCCACTGTTAGGGGGCCATGCTGGAGGTCATGAGTCCGTACTTTGGGGGTCTGTGAGCGGGCACAGACAGGTGATTTTCCCCTGGTCTCTCCTGGAGCTGTGAAATAACAGAGTCCCACTGTTAGGGGCCATGCTGGAGGTCATGAGTCCGTACTTTGGGGGTCTGTGAGCGGGCACAGACAGGTGATTTTCCCCTGGTCTCTCCTGGAGCTGTGAAATAAACAGAGTCCCACTGTTAGGGGCCATGCTGGAGGTCATGAGTCCGTACTTTGGGGGTCTGTGAGCGGGCACAGACAGGTGATTTTCCCCTGGTCTCTCCTGGAGCTGTGAAATAACAGAGTCCCACTGTTAGGGGGCCATGCTGGAGGTCATGAGTCCGTCTTTGGGGTCTGTGAGCGGGCAAGATAGGTGATTTTCCGGTCTCCGCCCTGGAGGTCTGAAATACACAAGTCCCACTGTTAGGGAGTGCTGCAGGAGGTCTCCTGCATTTAAACAGATTCACCAGTTTCTAACGTTACTTTAGCCCTGATCAGAGCCCTGTTTTCTGGGTAAGACAGCGAGGTGCTGTACCCTGGTCTCTGGCTCTCTGAGACCCTGCTAAAAGCAGTGACTCTGCTGCCTGCATTTAAACAGATTCACCAGTTTCTAACAAGACTTTAGCCCTGATCAGAGCCCTGTTCTCAAATCGTATTTTCAGAATCTGACCCTCTGCCGTAACTCCGCTCCCCGAGGTCCTAGAGATTCGGCGATGGTACCGTTGGATGCGGGGTACGTGTAAATGGGGGGGTAGAGAAAAAGCCTGAACCGAACAGAGCTTGTTATCAAAAGTTATGGATTAGTAGCAATATTTCACAATGGAGCTCTCCGGGTGCTGGAGGTCTCTAGTCCGTCCTTGGGGGCTCTGTGAGCGGGCAGAGAGAGGTGATTTTCCCGGTCTCCGCCCTGGAGGTCTGAAATACACAGAGTCCCACTGTTAGGGGAACATGCTGGAGGTAATTAGTCCGTCTTTGGCTCTTGAGCGGGCAGAGAGAGGTGATTTTCACGGTCTCCCTGGAGGTCTGAAATAGAGTCCCACTGTTAGGGGAACATGCTGGAGGTCTCTAGTCCGTCCTTGGGGGCTCTGTGAGGGGGCAGAGAGAGGTGATTTCACCCTGGTCTCTCCTGGAGGTGTGAAATAAACAGAGTGCTACATTTTGTAAATAGTGCAATATCTCCAGGGCGCATAACTGCACTTTACAAGCCAGGGAAGGGGCCAGAATCCTGGTATACATTTTGTAAATAGTGCAATACCTCCAAGGCGCATAACTGCACTTTACAAGCCAGGGAAGATGCCTGAATCCTGGGGTAAACATTGTTTAATTGTTTAAGTGTTTTTAAATGTATGGAACAGTGTTTTGTCTCTTTCAAAACTCTCCCGTCATTGGCCGGATACATGGGGACGATTTTATATTCACTATGACCGTTACTATTCCAGTGAGACGAAGTACGTCCGGTGACGGGAGTGATCCCATGTTAATTTTGTCCAAAAACCAGAGCATTCCCTTATCAAATGAAGTCTTTGGTAAAGATTGCAATGTCAACTATATGTCTTATTAATTTTGTTGTCTTATTTTTGTTCGTCTTCCTCTGTGAGATAAAACCATAGAAATAAAAAAAGTTATATTTCTATAATACAAACCTATAATTATGACACCAACTGTATCATTTGATAAGAAGGATAACAATATGTTTCAAACATCTATGCAGTGGAAGTCCCAGCATGTTGCATGGCTGGGCAGATTACTGTTGGAACTTGGATTTTGAATGTATTTTCCAGTCAAGAGAACCTTACATTAATATTGAACCACAACAGTTAACGTGGCATAAATATGGCATTAGTCCGTCTTTTTTTATACATCCATAGTATGTTCAGCTGATATATTTCCTGATCCAGTTTCAACAAAGCTTACAGTAGAAAAACCTCACTCAAGTTTGATGAACTCTGCTCAAGCTAAATGTTGTTTGCTAAATCCAACTTCCAGCTTTTTTCCAGAGGCATTATTGTGCACTTGCCACTTAATCAGGAACATGTTCCTATTGAAATCTGCTCAAATGTTAATACTTAGCTTCTAATTAATGTCATTCAATTCTAATTTACTTACCATTCATGGTAGGTGAAAGGTGATATTTTGCATGTATGTTATTTTGTTTTGTTCACTGAGCAGACTAAATATTTTCCTTCCTTTTTCCTCAAAAGGATAGAAAGGCTCTGGAGAGACGTTTATGTGGGAGTGCTGGATCTCTTCTACACAATGTTTTTCAACCTGGAGAGAGAAGGCCTTCTCAATCCTGACTGTGAAGTGCATCTCTCTGCTCTGGGTGCTTCGTGCCCCACATCCAGCAGGCTGGAACTGCCACCGACTAAGCACTGAGGGAAACCGGTCCCCACTGCAACTGTGGACTCGCCATGAGCGTGAGGCCCAGCAGGAACCTATACAGGTTTGATTGTATTCAATCGTTTTATTTTGACTTTACTTTACTTTCCTACATGGGACCATGTTAACACTAATACCCACTTTTTCTGCCATTACACAAACTGTTTAAAACAAATAATACAAGGGAGTCCATTCCAAAGTGCATAGAGTAGCACGATGTAACAAATAGGGGCCTGTTGTCGAGGAAACTGAATGTGATGGAATTATTTTATTCTGCATATCATCGGCACTTTAAACACTTTAAACACTTCTATGAGGTATTCCTAAAATGCTGTGATCAACCAGAACAAGCATTAAGGAAGATAATGATACATCAGGGCTTTCTGCTCAGCTGTTCATGGGACATTAATCAGGAACTCCAGGAGATGATACAAAACTTTAGGTTATATAAATGAATTATAAAACGGACAAGTCAAATCAAGCAATCTGATTGGTTCTTAGCCGTGATATACTGAGCGTATACCACGGGTAGAATTGTAAGTTACTTTTCACAACAAGTCAGTATCCCTCCGCGTCTGAGATAAACTGTATACAGTTGGGCTGAAAAGCAAACTGCCTGCTGCTTGCTTTTCAAACTGGAACAAGAAAGCAGCGAAGAAGTAACGGGGCAGAAACCCTCCTTTTTACGCAGCGGTCCAGACATAGACATCAACGGCAAAACATATTCAGTGTGCAGTTCCTTTGGCATTAGGGCAGGGGTATCTAGATCCTTCCCAAGGTCTGACATCATGAAGTGTGCTACTTTTAAAGCAAGCAGCGATGTTTTCAAATCTGTAATCAAAAAGGTCCGCAAAAACATTTAAGATTAACTTCGACCTCCGGGGGGGGGGGCGGGGGGGGGGGGGGGGGTCTTACTATGGAGGAGTGGATTGAGCAGTGCCTATCTCCAGAACAAAAATCACCTACAGGACGACATGCAGAGCTACGTGAAGAGCAGGTAGACCAACTGGAAAGGTACCACCATTCAAAAGCTTTCTGATGCGGGTCTTGAAACAAAGCAGAGACATGATGAGCGTTAGTGGCCTCAGGTGAGAAAGCTCTCTCCAGAGCTACTGGAAGCCCAATCTCTGGGACCGGAGAAAGTGGAGCAATATTCTCTCCACGCCAAAGAACAGCCTAGAACAACCTCAGCCTATACAAGTAACCACGTGAGCCATGCTGCTGATGCTGGACAGGTTTTCAGAGGCTGCACAATAAACAACAACATACACATGAATGTAAATAAATAGCCAAATAATGGATCAACGCTCTCTGTCTAATATGTTCACTAGCTGTTGTTAGTGTTGTTGCATAGCAACCACCTCGCACTATGTTTCGTGCAGAAGGCAACAGAGGGACTATTTTATTTTGAACATCATTATTTAATAATAACAACTATTTAAATTAGAGTGTGTATTTTTCTTTCATATTGCCACACTTGGTAACCGTTTTATAAAAGCAATAGCTCACTTCAGGCCGTGATATATGCTCATTATATCACAGCTAAGGGGGTTGTCGACCCTCCGCTTCGCGTCGGGCTGAACCACGCCCCTTAGCTGTGATATAATGGCCATATACCACGGCCTGTCGTGAGCTATTGCTTAATTACTGACATATATACTAAAACTTTGATTTTGGTTGACTCTAACTTTAGCTCTTGCAATTGCAGGTTGACATTGAGTTTGGAGTTGACTGGACTGGACCATGTGCTCATCGCCAGCCTCATGTTGTGGTCCCTGAAGTTCAGCTGCAACGTTCACTGACTGACCAGGAAGTGGAAAGACTTCCAGACCCTGATGGCCCTCTGTCCAATGTGTGGAATGTCTATGTACAAACTGTGAGCTTATTGACTGAAATGCTCCAGTAAATGTGTGTGTATCAAAAGGCTGTTGCTGTGGGAAATGTAGTCTTTTAAAGTTTCGACTAGGACGATTAGGTGACAATATTTGACTGAGTTATATGAAGACGATGGTACCAAGATTCAGTATGTTTAGATTTGAATACAATACAAATTAAATGGTAATGAAATTACGTTCAGTAGTCATTTTAAACATGTGTTGCACTGAACCATATGCTTGTGAATCAACACTTACTGTAATGCATCAAGAAATATACATTTCAGTTAATGAACATTTTGTAACCAATATCAATTTAAAACTTTGAAAATATAAAGATAAACATGCTTTCCTTGTTATGTGCAATAACAAGGAAAGCATGTTTATCTTTATATATTTTCAGTGTTACACAAACTGGCCAGAGTAGGCATTTTTTTCCTCTCTGAAAACATACATTTTTGGCCGGCCAAACAAAAGACAACCAATCTACACAAGTACTAAGGTGTGTCCGTCTCTTCAGACCATTCCTAACCCAGTTTCCTCCAAATAGCAGCAAGAATGTCCCTTTCAAACGTACCTCTTTGTCCTGGAAGTTTCAGCTGGTGAAAGCATGTGGAAGAGCTGGGGAAGTTGCTCTCCACCACGGTCACATCCAGGTCATGTCTAGGAAGCACATCCTATCCAGAACTGCACAAGTGTCCCAAGGATATGGGGAGATGCTTTATAAAACAGAGAATACATTCATTTGATTATAATTGCTTTCAGTTCATATTTAAATAACAATAATGTTACTTAAATTACGCCTTGGATTGTTACTGTAGCTGAAAATCCACGGTTAAACATAAAAACAGAGGAAGCGCAGCTTTCGTTATAATAATTACAAACTTTCAGTAAACAAAGCTTGAAGACGTTGTTTTACCCATCTCAATAAATGTGTGCAGGAATCCTCCAAAGAGACTTCACTGTCTTCATCCTCATCCTGTGTGGGCCAGTTTATCTTCTCCAAGACCATCTGACAGATTTAGTTTTGAAAGGAGCCCAAAGCACAATAATAAACAGAACATACAAGAAACTGCAGGTTTTGCTGTGTAGCAGAGTCGTCTAAAGATACTGCTTTTCTATTGGTTTAGCTCCTTTTAAGCAGCAAGTAGCATCATTTCATTTAAAATATGTTTGCGTATGTGAATGTTTGTTATAATAAACTTAAAGCAATGGAGGTCTGAGAGTAGTAAATAAACCCAATGTCTAACTCCTGTGAGTTAGGAGGAAGGATTTGACTGAGCAGCATGAGATCACTAACCCGTGGTGTGCACTGCAAATCAGATGCTCTTGGAAAGAGAAGGGGAATCGTGTCTTTCCTCTCCGTTAGCAGAGGCCAGATCAGTGTCTCTTTTAAACCCCTTCGTAACTGCTTGACTTGTCTGGAGGTTCTTCCAAGGACCTGCACAATATGTGCATCACAGTAGAAAAGCAAAGCAGCCTGATTTCTAATAGCCCAATAAGCATGTTTTAATACACGTATTAACATCCAAATATGTATTTAACAAAAAAGCTAAATGTGATATGCCAAAATGAGGTCCTACTTCAAAACTTCAACTCTGATTGTCAGTCTGATTCATATGACCTGTTACAGAATACTCACAGCATGGAGGATCAGTTTATCAAATAGCCATCTCCTGTTGTCACATGTGACTAGAGGCAAATCCCAGGGCAACTCATTGATGAGCTTTTTTTCTTCTGATGATATTCTGCTGTTCCCTCCAGCTAATAATGGCAAGTAGAATGAATTTGATAAGAATCGTTAATTTCTCAATACTTGTATAAACATTCAACTTTGATACAACATAAGAAGTTTAACTTATAATCAGCATGTTAGTAGTTGATAACCTATAAAAGCTATGTTTTGTCAAAAAACATCTTATAGGAGGACATCTGTAAGTGTTCTAATGATATTTAATATATCAGTGTATGGTGTTTAATAATGCTTCAGTACCCCCTGCTGGTGCAAAGTGTAGCCACATGATGTTAACAGTATCTGAAAGTAGATCAATAAATAAATATCCAAAGGTTGAATAATAAAATAGGTTAGAAAAAAATGAACATACCAACTTGATTGTCTCACGGATATCAAGGTCAACACAGTCCTTAATATCTATTGTGGCTTCTTCCGGGGATCCACCAAGAGCACATGCAGTCCACCTAGGCATGGCCCATCATGGAGGAATGAATGTCCAATCATTCGGCCAGCAACAACTAAGAAGTCACTCTCCAAAAGGAGAGTGGAGGGAATCAGATGATCTTGTTCCCCTTCAAAAAGAAGAGTTCCTCCAGGCACTTCAAATATAGGAAAACAGTCAAAGTAAATTGATAGTAAAGTAAAGGACATAGATATTCAACTATCACAAAGCATTAGTAAAGGAATTATCAAACGCCACTGGATACTGGTTGATCCTGTAGAAAGCTACATGTTCACAGCAGATCAATCACATCAGGTTTTAGGAATACGTTTTGTTTTCTGGGGTTAAGGGACAGATCTGTTTTCAGCCTGGAACTGGTACAACACACATAACTTAGTGGCTGAGACCCAGCGATCAGCCATAGTAAATATTTACTTACCAAACTTATCTCAAAACCAGCCTGAAGTTTTGACATGATGGTTGCAAAGAAATGTCGAGTCACACCATCACCAATTGCTGGATCTCCTGAAAAATGTAAACACACACTCAGACATCAGTTTAACGAAAATATGGTTTGTTCATTTTTATCTTAGGTTTTGTTTGTAACCAAATTACCCTTAAGTGTGCATGTCAAGGGACAAGCCCACTCAACATTTGCCTTCTTATAAAAAGTAAGGACTGCTCTTTCCCTTTCCTCTGCACTGTCTCCAAGATCCATAGTAAGACACAAGGATTTTCCAGTTGCTGGCTTAAAATGTCTTCTTTAAACATCTTTGCTGCCTCTGTGGGATCTGGCGCTATTTTCCAATCTAAAAATAGTTTAAAGGTTTCCAAATATTTGGATCAAGTGAAATGTAGAGAGCAACAACTTATTGCAATACATGATGTACTTAATAAAGGATGTTACACACCAGAGAAGCCACTTTCCTCAGTGGGATCGATGTCCTACCTCAGGAGAAGGCACAATTTCCTGAGGTGGCACCTCTTGTGTTCCTGGCCCTTGTTGTCTCATTTCCCTGTGCTCCTGTGAACGTGCTTTCAAATCTAACTTGACTCCGGAGGCCCTTTCAGTTGTCAACTCAATCCGTACCTCACCGCTGCTCTGTGATGGTCTAGTGTAAAAAGAGGTCATTTCTGTTACTCGGTCTAGTATACTTTACATTACATATCGCACTCTAGAAAAAGATGGGCATATAAATAGAATGACAAGTAAACCAAATGTTACTTTTCCTCAAAACCAACATCCAGAATGTATATCTTTCATATTTAAATGTATTATAGAGGACAGCAAAATATGGCGTTACAGAGGGATTGTTGGAACAAAAAGTACTAATATCTGGCCCCATAATTATAAAACCTCAGATGTGCTGATATGTCAAAAATATTTTACATCCATTTGCAGCATCCCACAGCCTTATGCTTATTGGTTATTGTGTGTCTCATGCAGTTGCAGTGTGCCTGACGAATGTGATGTTCTGTAGAGAGTAATACCTCATGCAGTTATTGCTGTGATCCTTGATTCTGGAAAAGGGGAACTCCTCTCCACAGATGACACATTTCTGATTTGGTCCAATTAACACGTTGTCGCCTTCTGATCGACATGCCTGTAAACAAAATAGTTTTAAACTACATCACAAGCGAACAATTATGTTACTGTAAGTCACAGATTCTACTTTTAATGTTTAATTGTTACACCACTATAGAAGTGAGGAACTTACAGGGTCCAAATTCAGGGTTCTTTGCATTGGTCTAATGAAAACCGTAGAATGGCCAATCTGGGTCTGAGGGTCCTTCAAATATCTGACATAGTAACCCTCATTGGGACAGGGGATCACAATCAAGTGGCGACTTCTCGTAGTGCCAGATATTTTTAGCAACTCGAAACCGCCACCGTTCCGCAGTTCTGGATAAAGATGATACACATAAGAGATCTAACATAAAGATAATGTTATGATTGTAAGGGTAACTCAATATATTTATATATCACAAATGTACATTTACCATAAAAAATACACAGAAAAGGAAAGAGCAGTTTGATAATCGTCATTCTAATGACTGACAGACCTTTAAATGTGAGCCGTTTTCCCCCTAAGCCAGCAGCAGCGAGTCTTTCTTTGGCGTATCGGTTGGGGACTTATGGCGCGTTTCCATACACGGCCTCGCTCGGCCCTGCTCGGTATGGCTGGGCCTCGTTAGGACTGGCTCACTTTATGGCGCATTCCATTACAGTTTAGGAACTGGGGCAGTACTATAGTAACGCAGTGTAGGCGGAGCCGTGACTGATCTTCAGAGAACCCCAGAAAAACAACACAGCCGTTAGCTGTTAGCACTCAGAGCTCACAGCTCCTCATATCTGTTCAGAAACTAGACAAAGTTAAACAAGTACAAACACAGACTGCCTGTGTCATGGAGAATACAGTCGCTGCTTTATTTATGTCTGTATAGGCCGTTGTTGTGAGTGTGGACGGTCGGAGCATATACTGCGTTAGCTTAGCCATCTCCATTCAGAAAACACGCATTTTAAAAGGTGTTTCTCCTGCCGTCTGTCTGCAGACTTGTCAAAGCATTAATTCATGGTTTTTACTAACCGGTATCAGTATGTTGTTACTTCATCATTTAGAAACGTGTATTACAATTAAATCACGGTCAAATATGTCCATCTTGTTGTAGTTGTAGCCCCCTTGCCAGCGATGCTCTCTCTAGTTTAGCATACTCAGCCCGACTCAGCCTCGTTGTCTCTGGCCCTAGACCCACCATTTTATGAGGCCAGAAAAACTGTGAATTAGGACCTGCCGGCCGGTACTAGGCCAAGTGGAAACGCAACCAAAGACGGGCCGCTGACGTCACAGCCCTCTTAAACCGTGCTCCGCACTGTAGTGGAGACGCGCTATAAGGCTGCATTCTTGTCCTCAAGGCAACAGAATAAATGGTATAAGAATGCAGGTGTGCAGGACCAGAAAGGGTTTGCTGCCCTGCCGTCCTCCTCCCTCCCATGGAGGGGCCAAACAGTCTTGAAACTTCGGCTTGGATCAAGTTAAGAAGATAAGCAATATTGAGTGCAAGGAAATAATGATTCACGAGAATCCAGGGGGAAAATGTTGGTTAGCATTAGCATCACACACTATAAATATAATGATCCCTTCAAGCTGGTGGACAGAAACTGAATCAAATAACTTGTCATTGGCGATATAAACTTAGTACACTGGTCGGATTTGCATTACAAATAGTTTGATGCAAAGACCTACCGTCCACTGGGTGTCTGGGAGTCCCGTTATGTAACGGAGGAGGAGGAGGAGGAGGAGGAGGAGGAGGAGAGACGAAACTGGCGCGTTAGCGGTCTTGGTGCTGCACAAAACATAACATAGCGCCACATGGGTACACAACTGTACATTGCCATTTTAACACACAGATCAGTTTTTTTTACATTATATCAGTTACATTCAATACGGACTAGTGTTTACCATCCTCAGACCGACGGCCTGGTGGAACGGTTTAAAAAACACTAAAGAACATGGTTCGTGCAATTCGGTATTAAGACTATTTATCACGAACCTACGGCTAGGATCAAAGTAAATGGGAGTTTGTCCAATAGGATTCAGCTGGAGAGAGGCTCTAGACAGGGTTGCTGTCTCTCTCCTACTCTCTTTGCTTTATTTGTTGAACCATTGGCGCAAGCAATAAGGCAGAGTGAAGACCTGCAGGGTGTCAATATAGGGGGGGAAGATCATATCATTGGGCTTTTTGCGGATGATGTTATAGTTTTCCTTGAGCAACCAGATGTATGTTTCCCAAACCTGATGAACCTACTCGACACATATGGTTACTATTCAGGGTATAAAGTGAACGTAACAAAAACTCAAATTCTCTCATTCAATTATTCCCCATCCCAACAAATTAGACATGCATATAACCTAAAATGGAATTCCAAAACAATGACTTATCTTGGTGTAACTATAACCAAAACATTTTCCAACCTGTTTGAAGCCAATTATAACAAAATTGATGACAATATCCGAAAGGATGTAGAAAGGTGGTCCACCCTCCCTTTAGACTTCAGTGCCAGAATACAAACGGTTAAAATGAATATCCTACCTAGGCTGCTGTATTTTTTTCAGTCTCTTCCAATTGATGTTCCCCAAAAAAAATTCATAACCTGGGACAGGATGATTTCTAGATTTGTTTGGAATAGTAAAAAACCAAGAATACGATTTACGACACTTCAGTTGCCTAAAAGTAAGGGGGGAATGGCTTTACCAAATCTTAGGGAATACTTCTATGCAGCCCAACTCAGACCTTTGGCCTACTGGTGTAGACCAGATTATGAGTCTGGATGGAAAGCCATGGAAAGGGAGGTACAGGGTCACCACATTCAGGCCTTGGTAGGAGATAGGAATTTGGTGAAGGCTCTGAGAGGTGAAATTAATACGATAGTTGCGTTTACACTAGAGGTCTGGAATGTTGTAGTAGCAAAATACAAATTAAAGAGAGGGATACGCACGCTGAGGTGGTTTGCATACGATTCCAATTTTAAACCAGGGGTGTATGATCCAGCATTCAAAGAATGGGTGCAAAAGGGCATAACAGCAATGTGTACGGTTTCAGAAAAGGGTGAATTGATGGGTTTTCAGGAATTACAGGCAAAATATGGTATTACAGACAGGGATTATTTTAGATACATGCAGTTAAGACACTATTTTGTAAAAGAGATAAGGCTGAATGCAGATGAATCTGTAGATACTGTAACTGGGGTGATTGTGGATGCGTATCAGCAGAAGGGGTCCCGGATCATTTCTGCTTTCTACCAGGCTTTGGGGGGAAACAGGGGGGAATCGACTATCTACATAAAAGCAAAATGGGAAGTAGAGTTACAAATTAAAATTTCAGAGGAAGAATGGTTTCAAATGTTCGAGACGCAATTTACATCCACAAACTCATTAGTATGGAGGGAATTCTGCTGGAAGAACCTGACTCGCTTTTTCATAACACCCAAAATAAAGAGCAGGCAACTTGGTGTACAGCAACAGTGTTGGAGGTTGTGTGGAACATGGAGGCTGACCACTCACACATTTTCTGGAACTGTACAAAGATAAGGTCATATTGGGAGAAGGTTAATGCAGTTGTCAAAATTATTTTGGGTTATGGAATCCCAAATACCTGCCCGGTGATGTATCTTGGGAACATTAAGGATGTTGTGATGGGAGGCGATCTATATTTGATTAAGGTTTTACTTGCAGCGAGTAAGAAAGCTATAACTAGGAATTGGCTTAATGTGAACGCTCCGACTCAGGAGCAGTGGCTGGAAATTGTTCAAGATATTTTCGTCATGGAAAAGCTGACATATGTTTTGAGAATCCAAGAGAATGCATTCAATAGGAAATGGGAAAAGTGGAATATTTACATGATTGACACCAATGAGTAAGTGAATGACTAATTCAATCCTGTACGGTATGTGTGAATATTGAAGGTCTTCAGACAACTAGTATTTATTGTGCTTTATTTTACAACTGATTTGTGTGTATTATGTTTTGTTGTTCTGTTATTATTGTTGTGAAAACTCAATAAAAACATAAGTGTAAAAAAGAACATGGTTCGTAAATTCGTTCACGAAGATAGTCGTAATTGGGATAAATGGCTAGATCCTCTGTTGTTGTTTGCAGTGCGGGAGGTGCCCCAGTCCTCCACGGGATTTTCTCCCTTTGAGCTCTTATTTGGCAGGAAGCCCCGGGTGTTTGGACCTAGTTAAGGAAAACTGGGAGGAGGGTCCAAGCACCAGTAAAAACGAAATACAGTACGTTATGGACCTGCGAGCAAAACTCCACTCACTGGGGCAGATATCACGGAGAATTTGCTCCAGGCTCAGGAACGTCAGCAGCGCCTGTACAACAGAGGGTCGAAACTGAGACAATTTTCACCGGGAGATAAAGTGCTTGTATTACTCCCATCCTCTAGCTCTAAACTACTCGCCAAGTGGCAAGGACCCTTCGTGGTCACACGACGAGTGGGGGACGTAGATTATGAGGTGGTGCGTTCTGACAGGGGGGAGCAACACAGATTTACCACCTTAACCTCCTGAAAGCATGGAGGGAGGTGGCGTCTGTTTCTCTGGTCACCACGGTGATTGAGAGAGATGAGTTGGGACCGGAGGTCATTAAAAGCAACAAATTAGCCCGGTCTGTTGTGGCGACAATCTCGCACCGGGCCAGAGAGCAGACGTTGCTTCGTTGCAAAGGCAGTTTGCCGATGTGTTCTCCCCGCTGCCAGGGCGCACCTCTCTCATACACCACCGCATAGAAACGCCCCCGGGCGTGGCCATTCGTTCACGGCCCTATCGGCTGCCTGAACACAAGAGGAAAATTGTTCAGGCGGAGCTTCAGGCTATGCTAGAGATGGGAGTGATAGAAGAGTCCACCAGCGACTGGTGTTGCCCCGTCGTGCTGGTACGTAAGTCCGACGGGTCAATCCGGTTCTGTGTGGACTACCGCAGGGTGAACGAGGTGTCCAAATTCGATGCTTATCCAATGCCCCGGGTCGACGAACTCCTGGATCGGCTAGGCACTGCTCGCTTTTACACGACGCTGGATTTAACCAAGGGCTATTGGCAGATTCCCCTTTCTCCAGAGTCTAAGGAAAAAACGGCCTTCTCCACTCCGTATGGCTTATACCAATTTGTCACACTTCCTTTCGGGTTGTTCGGAGCTCCAGCCACTTTCCAGCGGCTCATGGACCGGGTGCTGCGTCCCCACTCTGCATATGCTGCTGCTTACTTGGATGATGTCATCATTCACAGTGAGACATGGGAGCAGCATATGCAGCAGGTGGGGGCAGTGCTCGAGTCCCTGAGGCAGGCGGGGCTCACGGCCAACCCGAAGAAGTGTGCGGTTGGACGGAGGGAGGTACGGTATCTGGGGTACCACTTGGGCGGCGGGCAGGTGCGGCCACAGATAGAGAAAACAACCGCCATTTCAGCCTGTCTGGCGCCCAAGACGAAAAAAGAGGTCAGGAGGTTCATGGGGCTGGCCGGCTACTACAGGCGGTTCATCCCGTCCTTTTCGGAGCTGACCAGTCCCCTGACCGACCTGACCCGAAAGGGTGCTTCAGATCCGGTCCAGTGGACGGAGCGGTGTCAGCTGGCGTTTGAGAGGGTTAAAAAAGCCCTCTGTGGTAAGCCGCTTCTGTATTCTCCTGACTTCTCTCTCCCTTTTGTGTTGCAGACCGACGCCTCGAACAGTGGGGTGGGGGCCGTTTTGTCCCAGCAGGTGGAGGGGGTCGACCGCCCCGTACTGTACATTAGCCGTAAGCTCGCCCAGAGGGAGGTGAACTACAGTACGGTGGAAAAGGAGTGCCTCGCCATACGGTGGGCGGTCGGCGCCCTGCGGTACTACCTCCTGGGGCGCCCTTTCACCCTCTGGTCGGACCATGCCCCGCTCCAGTGGCTCCACCGCATGAAGGATGCCAACGCCCGGATCACTCGGTGGTATCTGGCGCTACAGCCTTTCAACTTCAAGGTGATCCACAGGCCGGGTAACCAGATGGTCGTGGCTGATTTCCTCTCTCGCTCGGCGGAGGGGGGGGGGAGTCAGCTTGCGGCCGGCGGGATCCCGGCCTGAGTCGGGCGGTGGGGATCTGTGGCAGCGGGGTGTGGTTAGGGCGCCGGCTGCTGGTGTGAAGGGAGTGGCTCGGCCGGAGGCCAGACAGCTGATCACAATCAGGTAATCAATCACTGAATAAAAGCATGTGGTAACCTGGTTCTGGTCTGTCTTGCAGTAGGCAGGATCCTGGGAGGTCGCCGAAGGACCTGTGGAGGAGCCCACACGGGCAACGTTTTGCAACCCGTGTTGTACACTTTGTGTTGGTGCTAATAAACGCCTGTGTTAAACCCAAACCCTGCTCTTTCCGTCCCTCTTTGAACCCTGTGTGAGCAGAGAGGCTCACAGTCGCGTTAGAAAACAATTCACTCACAGATTCATAATCATGAAGGTGGAATCTAACTATATACATAATAATATTTATTGCATCCAGGGCTAGAAACGTTTTTTTTCTGCTGTGAAATTGGGCATTTTAACATTGGGGTCTATGGAAATTGCTCCTTTCTGCAGTCATCGCCTATCGGCCAATAGATGAACTGCAGTTTGTGGCACTTCCGTATTGGCGTCCCGGCTCTTCCCCAGAGTTTGCCGCTTGGTTGGAACATCTGAAAGCAGCTGGTTAAACTGAAGGAAGTCACATATCTGACCAAACATACAGCAACAACGATGGTATGAAAATAAATGACCTGTGCTATCTAATGAGTCCTTTATCAAAATGATTCCTTTTCTCACGAGTCTTTCCCAGAATAGTGGTTTCCCATCTGTTCAAACTTCTGAGTTCAACCATATTCATTGATGTTGGATTTCTTCTAGTGTGTCTGGGGGGTCATACTGGAAGCTCAACCAAGCCTTCAATGCATCTTTAACACATGGTGAGATGTCTGCTCATCTTTCTTTGAACAACCATCAAAGTGCTGAGATTTTAATTGGAAAAAGGGAAACAGTTTACAGTAAAAAAATAAGGTCCCTGAAAATAAGTTCTGACTTGTTCTCCAAAGGCTGTTCTGGTATATCTTATTAATCCAAGATGCTTTTAAGGATGAATTCATTGCTGCCAAATATTTGAAGTTTAGTCCACCATGTTCAAGTGTATTATATATGTGTTGCCTTTTCATCTTGTCAGGCTTATTATTCCAAATACATGTAACCATTCGTTGTTCAAAGCCTCTGGGGAGGGAAGTGCATTTAACCCTTGAGTTGTGTTTGAAAGCTGTTACTGTTCATGGTGCTCGCGGGTCCATTTTGACCCATGATTTATTTCAGTCCAAAACACTCAAAAAGAATGACTATCATCTAATATTGTTTTAACTACATCATAACTAACTTATTATGCATTCATAACCGTACAATCCTGCTGTCATTTAATGCTATGGCCCAAAACACATCACACCACATATTGCACACGTGCATGTGTGAGTTCAGGTTCAAGTGTTAGTGTCAGATTCTTAGAGAAAGGTGGAGTTCCCGTGGGGGGAGGGGGGCAGAGGGAGGGGCAGAGGGAGGGGAGACCAGGTGCATGTTGCAACAAATGATTGTTACAGTGGATGAAGGGGGGGGTGGGGGAGGGGTCTCTAAAGTCAAAGATGAATTTTGATTTGTCACCCAAAACAATTCTGCTGGGTCTCCCAGACCCCAACACCAAATGATACACTTTCTTTTAGAGACCTTCAGTCTTGGCTAAAACTGTCAAAATCAGTTGTGTAGTGTTTATATATCTGTTGTGGAGGATATCATGAAGCCTGGTTCAGATCAGAAAACACTAGAGCGTAGTTATTATATCATTGTAACTTGAAACGGGTCACGGGAGACCCGAACACAACGTAAGAGATAAACAAAGTGAATCAAAGAGCTTTACTTCATGTGATCTCTGTAATGACAGAGTCTTCTCTTTCCAAGGTTTTACTCTTTTCTCAGTTTTCTGCATTTCTCCCTCAAAATGTTCCGTAACTAGATCTTTGAGATGATCTTGAACCATTACACCATGAGACTGGAGCTGAGCATTGTGTCTGAAATCTGGACCTCTCAATGTTCCTATTCTCATAATACAGCATGTATCAAAGTTAGGCCTTAGCCCAGCTCATTCTGAACAGTGATTTAAATCACCTATGAGGGTCTAATGAAGTTTCTTCAGGCTGCACAAAGAAAGCTGCATCATCTGCAGATAATGTTACTTTAGTTTCAATACCATTTGATCTGAAAGCTGTTATGAATTGTTTCTACTTCTGAGAGCAAGAGTTTCAAAGCATAATAGAAACAGATCTGGAGACAGTGAGCCCTTGACGTACGCCTCTGGACAGGCTGAAGCTTTTTGATACATATCCATCATGAACTATTTGACTGGTAGGTTGGTTATATCAAACCTTCACCCACTGTATCATTGTTTCCCCAAAGTGAAAGAGTTGAAGGGTTTTGAATGAAACCCATCTTACTGTATCAAAGGCTTTTTCAAAGTCAGCAATAAATAAAAGCCCTGCTTTTTCATCCTCTTCATGATTTTCTATCGCATCGAGAAGATGGTGAATATTATCTCCAATAAAACGCCCTTTTATAAAAACCTGTTTGATCATGTTTTATTATATTCACAATAACTATCTTGATTCTCCGTGCAATACATTTGGACAGAATGCGGGTATCACAGCAAAGCAGAGTCAGTGGTCTCCAAAGCTTCATACAAACAGGACTCTTGTAATGCCCCTCTTTGCTTCAGCTCCAATGTGATGATGCCCTCTTTCTGAGTGTCAAGTTCTTCCGGGTTTTGGCCTGTATTCAGTGTTTTGCCCAAACTTGAGAGGCTGGAGGGAACAGAGGACGCTTGGACAACTCAGATTCTTTCTTTTTGTCTTTATTTTCTGTTCAGCAGTTATTTACACTTTTCATCAGATTCTCATCAGGTTGAAAACCTTCAAACACAGAGGACAAACAAATGTTAGCACACATGCAAACCAAATCACAAACATGTTGTATGCCTCATTGCATTATTTCTAATAATAATAATAATAATAATTCAGTCACATTCCATTTTCAGGGTATTATATTCAAATGATAAATTGTGAGTTATTCTACAAAACATCATTAACTTGAATTAATGAATAAGAAAGTCTCTTTCTCTACTTGAAACCAAGCAACCCAGAAAACCTCAGTGAACACCATCTGCGCTGTCTAAAAATATACACTAAACAAAACGGAGCGCACACAAACCACGCTGCGTAAAAGCCGTGATTGCGCAACAGCACTCTCACACAATAAGGCAACAGATCAAGAACGCAACACGCAATAAACAACGGAGAAACATACCGACGGCGTCTCTGGAGCCTCACACACACTCTGTCGCCAACTTCTCCCTCTGTGGCTTTAGGAACAAAAGAGCGGCCATCATAATTCCTGCCCCTTTTGTTGCCGTGTTACCGGAAGCGGCATTCATATTTTTTAATAACAGCTCGCTTCTCATTAAGAAAAGTAGACCACGCTATTCAAAATAAAACGAATACCCCCCTGGTATTGAACAATACTATCACAATAATTCATCCACAGAAAACACACTGGACGCTGCACTCAGAAACCAGAGGAGACTGTGAGGTCCACCGTACGGACCACTTTTGGACAAAATGTCCTCTCCATTAAAGGCAGCACTTTGTGGAACAGCCTCCCAACTGAGTTACGGGATTGTCCCACTCTCAATATTTTCAAAGGTCAACTAAAAGAATGGTTAAGAAACAAACAGACGTGCAATCACCGCTAAATGCACTTTAACACAGGGGTATCTCCTCCTGCACTTCATATGTCGTAGCTGCTACATTGCACTGCCTTGTGGTAAATGCTTGTATGCTGCTCATGCTCTTTCTGCATGTCATGTATTTCTGTTTGCCATGTAGGCCTATATAAATGTTATGTTCATAAATGTTGTATGTGACGGGACTACGGATGGAAATTAGCTCAAAGCTAAAATCTGGCTCATTTGCATTTAAAAGCATTATTTTATTTAAAATGTTCATTAATGTGTAGCCTACTGTCCCGGTTCAAATAAACGATTAAATAAATAAAAAATAAATAACCTAAACGAAAATATTATTTTGTTGAAGGGGTAAATTGAGCCAGTGGGTAAATTGAACCACCCCCTGTAACCAGGCAACGCCTTATAGTTGTAATCACGTGACCAGAAATTATGCAAGCTCCTCCCATTTCTCATTGCCTGTGAAAGAGAGATGCTCATTGTGGTCTGGTAAGTAAACATTTTTACAAAAAAAACGTTTTTTGTTTGTCAAAGTACATTTTCTAGATGTCAGCTATATCGGCTGTCATGTCAAAAAAAGTGTATCCAGGTTTAAACAAATATATTGTATATGTTGATGTGTTGGCAGCGTATTAAACCATGTGAATCATTAAGCTAAAGATGACTCTGAATTTTAATGCTAGGCTATCTTTTCTAAAATGGTGGCTATGGGGTAAAGTGAACCGTGGGCCTTGGGGTAAAGTGAACCGTGGGCCTTGGGGTAAAGTGAACCGTGGGCCTTGGGGTAAAGTGAACCGTGGGCCTTGGGGTAAGTGAACCGTGGGCCTTGGGGTAAGTTGAGCCAGTTTTTCAATGGAGAAATGAATGAAAGGAGGCCAAGTTGATAAGAGCTCATTGTAGGCTACATTTAAAGTTGAATTGACCCTGTGTTTGATTGGTAAGATGGATGAAAAGGATCACCATTTGTATGATTACTTTTCCTTTTATTAACATGTTAAAAAAAATCAATCAATTCAATCGAAATGTATATTAAAAATATTTGAAAAACTAAACTTGTATTTGGTTTGTTATTTATTGTTTAAAGTTACCTTTAAGATTTCTTGTAGGTATGCCCAGGTTTGAACAGGTATGCCCAAGTTTGAACAGTGGTTCAATCGACCCCCTGACCTGGATCAACTTACCCCTAACCCGCCACAACATTTTTATTTTTTTAGAAGTAATATTTTCACTGCCCTTGATCAAATATTAATTCTTATCATTGCCATTGATAGGAGACATCCTGAATTATAGGTGTGTGCTTTCATTTTACTATGTAATTATTTATCCGTCCGTTTTTCTCAGATATTATTATTTTTCTTTAAATATTGACTTTCGTCTCGACACTGTGTCTCTGATCATATTACTTGAGTAAAGAAGTAAGGATGCCAACAGAGCTTTTTTTTTCTGTGAAGAAGTCTTATAAACTTCAACATACCGTCAATCCCTGGTGATTTGCCAGAGCGAAATCATTCCTAGCATCCAGTAACTCTCCTTCTAAATGTTTCCTTCACAACTTCATCTCTGATCTACTGACAGTATCTGATCATCATTCTGTTGAACAAATACATCAATATGGGATCCTCCAGGAGACTCCGGAGCCTTCTCCAGAGCAGATAAGGTTTGAAAATAATCCACCTCTCCAGATAATGTTTCCTGTGGAAATGTAAGTAAAGAACCATTTGGAGTAAACTAGCTGGTAACGATCAACTATCAAAGATAGCTGTGTTAAATAAACGCACGAGGGCTTCTTGATATGAAATAATATTATAAAGGAAAAACAGAACTGATAAACGGACAATCTACTCTTTCCCAAATAGTCCCCACGGAAGTGTATTTACTACTGTCTCCATCCACACATTCACACATAAACAAAGACAGGTTTTATACGTTATTCAATTATATTGACAGTTTTCCAGCGAAACACAAACAAAACTCAACAATAACGTAACCAGATGAGTGATTACAGCGCCCGGTATCATTTTACACACATTTGTATCACACAGATGCAGGACTTGCACACGCCTGTTATCTAACCGACAGGTCCGCACGCACTCTCCAGCCGAAACTCTCTCGTTTTATTAATTTAAGCATTTTCTTATTAATTTATGCAGAAACACCCCACCCCCCACACCCGTGCGGACATAATTGTCCTCATTGAACGTCCGATTCGCTCCCTTTGTCCTCTGTGCACACAGCTCGAGTGTGGGCATTGGCCTGTCATCTGATTTAATTTGTAGTTGCTGCTGTAGCGGAAGTTTAGTAAAGTTATGTTTGATTAAGTACGCCAAATCTCCACCCTCCATAATGCTTCATTTGCTTGATAATTTCAAACGGCGGTGATGACAGTTACAGTAGGCTACTACAGTACAAATGCAACGGGGAAGTAACTTACTTCCCCGTTGCATTTGAACATATGTATACATGCTGAGGAAACTTCAATATCCCACTGAATACCCGCATTCACCACACACACGCTTCCTCCTCCCGTGAGAACCAGCCCCTGGCGTCCCGGTGACGCGCGCACTAAAAAGCCTCTGCGCGCCGCGACAGGTGAATATGCAGATGAGGCTTGCAGACCCACACCCTCAAAGCGTACATAACAGTGGACATTGCAGTTGCGAGGATAATCTACATGTATCATAGTTCATTTCATGATGAACAACATGCCGTAAACCTTTTCCCCCTGCCACTACAGTTTAGAAGAAACTCCTTCAATCAAAGTGCGGGCGTCACAAGCTCACGAGGGTTCTTTGGCAGAATCTCTTTGGTTGAGTCTTAAAATGAGCCGTGCACTTTTCCCCTTTTTGTATTTTGTATTCAATGCGACTCGCTCGTTGTCCCCTGCGCCATGTGCACCTGCTGGAATTTGGATTTGTTAGTCTCCAAATATCCACTAGATCATTTCATCACCTTTGTGGACGTTACTATTGAATATGAGTTTGTAATTTTAAACACATGATATATTATAATGATCACAAAACAGCAAGAAGGGTCTTCCAGGTTTGATTGGTTGTAATCTTTATTATACAGACACTTGATAACTGATAGATATACCAAGGTGTGAGAACACATGATATAACACTGACACCATGTCAGGTACAGGACTTATGAAATGCATCAAACATAAATCACATTCTTTCACATCGAATTCAAAGAAAATCACAATTATTTGATTTGAAATAAAACATCAGAATAAAAACACAGGATTAAAAATAAGGGGATTAAAATCATTGAATGTGAAAGCGATGTTTAAAAGGTTGATAAGTGAACATTTAACAATATCTATGAAAACAACACGGAGCAGAGCGGAGCAGGGATCCTAACATCACAAGTCTTTACAAGAAGAGCAAAACACACATATATTTACAATATACAAGAATATATTCATACTAAACTAAATATATGTTTATATTAATAACAATATCTTTATTTACTTTCAACTTTTAAAACCCTCTTTTCTCTGTATTTTGGGATATTTATATTTTGGGGTGTTTATATATTTTAATTACTTTCTGAAGTTTCACTTTTCTATTTTTAAACTGTCAATTAATTTATAAACCTTAATAATAATAATAATGTTACATGTTGGTCTCTCTCTCTCTCTCTCTCTCTCTCTCTCTGTCTCTGTCTCTGTCTCTGTCTCTCTCTCTCTCTCTCTCTCTCTCTCTCTCTCTCTCTCTCTCTCTCTCTCTCTCTCTCTCTCTCTCTCTCTCTCAGATGTTGTGTTTGCATGAATTTCTAACACCCAGTGTTTAAACCTGTTTCTGAGCCGCTGTATGAAAGAGGACGAGGACAGAGGGAAGTGAAATGAACAGATGCATATTAAGTGTCCCGTGTTCTGGTCCTCAGGGTCACAGTGACTACAGCAACACAGAGCATCAGCAGCAGAACACTGAGCGCTGAGCATCTCACTGCGTAGAAGGTGGAGTGAACCCCAAAGGGGTCTCTGCGCAGGAGGGTCTTGGTGAAACATACACTGATATCAACAAGAACAACTGCACACCAATACTCTCCTGTGTCTTGCAGAGAGACATTAGAAATCACCAATCTCCCATCACTCTCCCTGCGCACATTGCTACTGACTGATAATCATAAACTAAAGGTTCTTCCTTTGGTTCGGTTCGACTTAAAGAACCAAAGATGATACCGACCCTTTTCCCTATCTTTGCATCTGAGAGTGACTTCTTCTCCGTCTGAGAAGAGCTCTACAGCAGGGGGGGGAATTTGGGGCACACCCAGATATATGATTCACAAGTTAAGGTTTTACAAGAGTACCAACCTGAGTGATTTAACGTTACCGATGTTAACACCAGAGAGTAGTTCTGGTCCATTACACCACAGAGGTTATGTTGTCCTTGGTGAATGTTGTTGTATTAGTCTCCCAATGGAGGCTTCTCCACGAAACCAGAGTCAGGGCACTGCAGCACAGCCGTGTCTTCCACTGAGTGATAGATCCACTCTCTAAGCAGCTGATACTCTACACTGTCACTGCTAACACACTGCTGTTGGTTCATCAGCAGACAGATGTATTCTCCGAGGTCAGCTGGTGAGATGTTGGATATACGTAGAGCTGATGTGTTCTTCACCACTTGGTATCTTCCTCTATCATTGTCCATCACTGATGCCGTATCGTCCCCAAAAACTCTGGTCCATGTTTTCTGTTCATGTCGATAATCCCGTTTGAGCCACTGGACATCCAGGTGGTCAGCTGCTCCAAACAAGGCAGGTCTTTTGTTTCTTCATCTTCCATGTATTCACTCCAGGGCCACGTATTGAACCACAAACAGTAAGTGTGAAGTGTTTCTCATGAGTCACTTGCCCTCAGTCCAGCACTCCTCTTGGTACAGGCCGGAGTCTGAATGGGTCAGGTCGTTGATCTTGTAGGAAGAAGTATCGGCCATGCTGACGAGTCGTTGCTTCAGGTCTTCAGGTACTGAGGAGTTCTGGGGCCAGAGGTCAGAGGTGTTCCACAGGACCAGCTTCTCCTCACCAACATCTGGAGATCAGGCAGGAGCCGGCCTCCTCTGGGAGCTCGAAGGTGAAAGAGTCGCTTTCCTTTTGGATGACGATGAGTTCTTCAGCGTGAATGTTGCTGATGAGAGCAAACAGCAGCACGGAGAGCTCTGAGACTGCAGCCATTCTGCTCGGAGGTTTCCTCGTGAGTGTTGTGCAAACACTGACACCGCTCACTTATAAGATCTGTATCAACCCTCAGCATCAGCGTCTCATTGGTGGACCGAAACATGACATCTTTATCTCATCGTCAGTGGAAACTTTGAAGGGTTTGAGTTATCAGTAATCTCTGGGTTTAGACTGACCTCAAAGCACGCTCTTAGTGTCTGGACTTCTGATCTGAACATGTTGATATCTTGAGTTTGCTGCACAGGGAGACATTGATCTGATGGTTAGAGTCGAGGGGGTCCAGACCCCAGTTTGGGGGACTGGGGCTGTGAGAGGTGTTCTACCAATGGAAGGGTTGGGGGTTTGATCCTGATGTAAATTGAGCAAGATACTTAACCCCGAGCTGCTCCCGATGGCCGATGTGTGGATGTCAGTTTCTCTGAGCAGTGGGCTCCTTGTATGGCAGCCTCTCTATGAATGGCTGTAAATTGGTAAATGCTGCACTAAGAGGGTAAAGAGGTGGTACCCCAAGGATCAGTGCTGGGTCCACTTCTCTTTCCTGTTTACATGCTCCCTCTTGACCACATCATCCGTAAGAACAACAGCAGTTTCCATGTTTAACTGCCTGCTTCCAGGATATCCACACATGGATGTCTCAAAACGTTCATCACCAGTAGATGACTGAATCCACTCCTCCCTGGTTTAGTGAGAATCCCTCTCCTCCTCCAGCTCATCCAAAACTCTGCTGCAAGGATTGAAGCAGGAAGTGACAAGGACCAAAAGGCTGGTTGGAGGGGTCTGGAGGAGGGGTTCAGGCAGGACATGTGGGGCAAAGGGCCGCTGGAAAGTCAGAGGGTAGAGACAAGGGGGAGGAACTCTGGGGGTCGGAGGTGTTATGGGAATCATGGACATATAATAAAGTTCTGTAAGTCATGCCATGAGCTACTCATTTAGTTTTCTGACAAGGGGTCACCTGTACTGATGGTACATGATGTCTCCCCATGCAGTCTGTGTTTCCTGCAGTGTCATGTGGACATGATCACACCATGTCAAAAGGTACATTGTAGTGTTTACATATGATTCAAATCAAATCAAATCAAATCAAGGTTTATTTATAAAGCACATTTAAAAGCGATTTTTGGTCGGGCCAAAGTGCTGTACATGTAATAACTACAATCACATAAAACACATTTCTATAATCACAATAAAAGACAATAAATTACAACAGATATATATAAAAAAATTAAAATAAAAAAGAAACACAGGGTTAAAGTCAGGAGTCGTGCTCCGCTCTGACTAAAAGGCCAGGGAGAAGAAGTGTGTCTGAAGAGTAGATTTAAAAACCCCTAGGGTCTGGGCCACCATCATTCCTGTCCCCAAAAAGACAATCATCACCTGCCCCAACGACTACCGCCCAGTAGCACTCACCTCCATCATAATGAAGTGCTTTGAGCGGTTAGTCAAATTATTCATCACCTCCTCCCTCCCTGAATCTCTGGACCCCCTGCAGTTTGCCTACAGAGCAAACAGGTCCACAGACGACGCCATAGCCCTCACCCTCCACACTGCCCTCTCACACCTGGACCCGAAGAACAGGAACACATATGTGAGAATGCTGTTCATTGACTACAGTTCAGCATTCAATACCATTGTGCCCTCCAAGCTGGCCATCAAGCTCAGAGACCTCGGGCTCAACAGCGCCCTCTGTGACTGGATCCTGAACTTCCTGACGGGCAGACCCCAGGCAGTGCGGGTGGGAAACATCACATCCTCCACCCTGATTCTCAACACCGGTGCCCCTCAAGGCTGCGTGCTCAGCCCTCTCCTCTACTCCCTGTTCACCCACGACTGCGTGGCCACACACAGCTCCAACACCATCGTGAAGTTTGCTGATGACACGACCGTCATCGGCCAGATCACAGACGATGACGAGACGGCGTACAGAGAGGAGGTCGAAAACCTGACATCTTGGTGCCAGGATAACAACCTCCATCTCAACATCAGCAAAACAAAGGAGCTGATTGTGGATTACAGGAAGCAGCAGGGAGAGGGACACGCCCCCATCGCCATCAATGGGACTACGGTGGAGAGAGTCAAAAGCTTCAGGTTCCTTGGGGTCCACATCACTGAGGACCTGACATGGTCTCTTCACACCACCACCATCACCAAGAAAGCTCGACAGCGGCTCTTCTTCCTCCGCAGGTTGAGGAGGTTCAAAATGGATTCCAGGATACTCTGCAACTTCTACAGGTGCACGATAGAGAGTATCCTCACTGGCAGCATGACGGCCTGGTACGGCAGCTGCACCGACCTCGATCGTAAGGCTTTACAGAGGGTGGTGAAAACTGCACAGCACATCACCAGGACGGAGCTGCCATCCATGGAGGACCTTTACTCCCAGCGGCTCAGGAAGAAATCACTACGGATTATCAAAGACCCCCATCACCCCAGCCACAAACTGTTCTTTCTGTTGCCGTCTGGCAGACGTTACCGCAGCATCCTGGCAAGGACAAGAAGATTCGGAGACAGTTTCTTCCCGCGGGCAGTGAGACTGTTAAAAAATTGAACTGTTGAAACAACATCAAACATTCATCTGCTACTCAGTAGTATGTATCTAATACCTAATATATATATATATCATTCCAATAACTTGTATATAGACTCGTACTGCACTATTCCACATCATAACTTTATTTCATTTTTAACTATTATTATTTTTGTATTGCTCTTGCTCTTATTTTTATGTTATTTGTTGCATTGTTGGAGAGAAGCCTGTGACATAAGATTTTCAACTGCATAATTACTCTGTAGCTATGTCAGATTGACAATAAAGAACCTTGAACCTTGAACCTTGAACCTTGAACCGACCTCACATGGAGGGGCAGAGTGTTCCAGAGCCTCGGGCCAGCTGCTGAGAAGGCTCGGTGCCCTCTGGTTTTGAGCCTGGTCTTGGGCACTACCAGCAGCAGCTGGTCAGCAGACCTTAAAGCTCTGGCTGGGGTGTAGCGCTGGAGCAGTTCAGCTATATAGGCCGGAGCCAGCCCATTTAGTGCTTTAAAAACAAATAAAAGGATTTTAAAATCAATTCGGAACCAAACTGGAAGCCAGTGTAGTGAGGCCAGAATAGGGGTGATGTGGTCACGCTTTTTGTGGCCAGTGAGTAGACGTGCAGCTGCGTTCTGAACTAGCTGCAGGCGTTTAATTGACGCCTGGTCCATACCCACGTACAGAGCGTTGCAATAGTCCAACCTCGAGGTAACAAAGGCGTTAATAACCCTTTCCAGGTCCTCAAACGATAAAAACGACTTAGTCTTGGCCAATAGTCGTATTTTAAAAAAGCAGGTTTTGACTACGCTGCTAGTGAAGGTCACTCCAAGGTTCGTGACAGAGGGGAGGATATTATTTTTGAGGGAGAATATCAACCTGGGAGGCTAGAGGTTGGGGTCCAAAAAATAAACCTCAGTCTTGCTCTCATTGAGGTTTAGGAAATGTTGGCTCAGCTAGGATTTGATCTCTGCTAAGCAGTCCATCAGCTGCTGTAATGAGTTTACATTTGAATTGAGAGGCAGATAGATCTGTACATCGTCGGCGTAGCAGTGGAAGGGGATGTTGTGTTTTGTGAGAATTAAACCTAGGGCAGTATGTACAGTAGAAAGAGGATGGGGCCCAGAATAGAGCCTTGGGGAACCCCACAGGTAAGAGGGGCTATGGCAGAGGAGAAGGCACCTAGCTGCACTGAGAAGCTACAGTCTGTCAGGTAGGACCTGAACCATGCAAGGGCAGAGCCTGTGATGCCAGCGGACTGTTCAAGCCGTGACAACAGGATGCTATGGTCCACAGTGTCATTAGGTGCGTTCACACCGGAGTACTTTGGTGTACTTTTCCCACAATAGTTCATCAGAACTACGATATATTTGCGTTCACACCAAAAAGCCCCAGGAACTAAAGTAGCTCAAATGAGTTCGTCCGACCCGCTTTTCAGTCCCTGCTAGAGAGCAGGGACTGGTGTGAGAGAAAATAGTTCGTACGTCTGATTGGCTGTGCGGAATGCAAACCACGCCCGTTTGACTCTGAATTTTTTTTTGGAAGCGGCCATTGTATTTGCTCGCTTACCCGAAGATATTACTTTTGTGAAAGCAGTTATTATAGCAACACTAAATAAATCATCGGAGCGGTGGAATTGAGGATGTCTCGGCGCTTCTGGCGATTTACTCGGAGGACGCGAAGTGCGGCATTCAGAAGCTTCTACTGAATAAAGTTTTCGTCGCTCAGCAAAGTTAGCAGACCTGGCAAAGTCATGTCGTGACGACTACGAAGGTAAAATAAAATAAATGCACTGCACTGTTTTAATCTGCACAATACTGGTCTTAGATGTACTTTTATTTGCTCAGTAGATCGAGCTAGCCATGCTAGAACTTGCTAACGTTAGGTCCAAGCTGGCTAACAACATCTAGCTAGCTAGCTATTCTCAGCCGTGCCCGCTATGAACACGTTTTGACTTGTGAATAAGTGTGCAATGTTCTGTAATTTGCTTCACTAACTCATGGCACTAATCGTGTGTTTCAGGCGAGGTGTTTCTCTCAGGATTAGAAACTAGTTTTCCCCTCCGGGATAAAACGATAATATAACGTTAGCAATTAGCATGCTAGCTGGACATAATGCTACCTCTGATGCTATCTAACAATAGATTGTAGTTGCTATAATTTCAAGTAATTTGCAACATTCATTCTACATGTTAATGGTAAAAGCTTAAACAGTTGATTACCTGCATGCCACAAAGACTGATGTTCTAATTTTTTGCACATTTAAGTAGAAATGTAATTGAAATTCTATTTACTGCCTAAACATTGTTCCTTGTATTATCCTAAATAGTTTGACCTTGTTTCCTCAGAAGGCTTCTCAGACTACATGGAGGATCCCTCAGAGAAACACAGTTTCCACGTTCAGTTCCCCCCCGCTGAGAGTAGGCAGCTCCACACCCTGTGCCCGGTCAGCGGACACCATCAGGACTACTATCTGATCCAGAGGATCCCATCCTGACCGCTGCTGCCATACTGCAGCAAACAGGAGGGAACGGAGGTGAAAACACACTTTATACATTTAGATATGTGGAGCACAAAGAAAAGCATTGCTAAAAAACATTTAGCAGCTAAACTGTGGATAACAAGTAAACCACATTGGTTTGTTATTCAATATTCAAAAGCTTTTTGAATCATTACATGTCACTTGTTAGACGCTTTTATCCAAAGCTTACATACTCAATACTGTGGGCAATCCCCACAGGAGCACTTTGGGGTGAAGTGTCTCAGGGACACAACGACATGCTGACTGCAGTGGGGTTTGAACCTGTGCTCCCCTGATCCGAACACCAATGCACTTATCCACTGCGCCACACGCCTCCCTATCATGTCCTGAGAGCCCTCCATCCCCCAATTGCTAGTGCCTTCACCATTTAAAATGTTAATAGTCAAATCAAAGGTGTTCCCCGTGTTCCTCCTGTTGTGTGCCTGCAGAGACAGACTCAGAGGTGGAGATCGCCCACAGTGATGACTCTGACGTGGGGGGCTCTCTGTTATGGGCTGCTCCCCTTCCGGTATTTGGACAATGTTGTCTCGTTGTTGCGATTAAACTGATCTTGTATCTTGCATATTTCACCTTAGGAAAGTGGGCACGCGATGACAGCTTCCTTGACACCATCATGGCGATGGACCGCCGTGCCATGGTCAGCAAGGAGAATGAGGACCTGCGTGCCAAGGAGATGCACGACGAACGGCTGCTGCATTCACACAAGGCCCAGGAATCGAGGTGGAGCAACAAAATACCTTTCAGGCTGGGCTTCTGGCAGTGCTAAGCGAGCTGATTAAATCCAACAGGCCTTCAATACAAAAATTAAGAAAAACTTGTCGTTGATAAACTGTACAATGACTTGTTGGGAGGCGTGTGGTGCAGTGGTCTGGTGCGTTGGTGTTCGGATCAGGGGAGCACAGGTTCAAACCCCACTGCAGTCAGGATGTCGTTGTGTCCCTGGGCAAGACACTTCACCCCAAATTGCCTACACCTGAGGCCTGTACTACGAAGCTGGTTCAACTAACCTGGATATGTTTGAGTTAGCCGGTTGGCCCAATCCAAACATACGCGCTCTCGCTAAGCGGTCCTACGACGCTGGTTATCAAGTGGATCGCTCAAGCCAGCCGTGTCCTATCTAGTTAGGTGCGCGTTCACATGAAAGGGGTGGTATTTGGAGCATTCGACCAATCACAAACACGGACAAGCGTACTGACAGCGCAGCGTCATACTTCCTGAATGAAAAGTCAACTTTAATATTAGTCAAATATGAAGAAGTGAAACTTTAAACATCCATGACTTAAACACTTTATCCAGGATCAAAGCCACATAGCTGCACCTGCAAGGTGAATACAGCTGGTAACAGAAAAAGTGTTTGAATGCGTACATTAACAGGTTTATTATATCACTGCCCCGTCCAAGACACGATCTGACTTTAATTACATTTGACTCCAGTGTTTCGTCAACTTAATGTGTTGCTTAAAATAATACTGCATCCAGTATGTGACACTGTGAGTGTTGCACGGCCAGATACGGCTCAGCTGACTCAGATAAGGAAATATATGATACATTATGATGTGATATGATATGAATGATAATGGGACACATCTACGTCTGCACTCACAGTGCGCGGACTGTACTTAATGTTACTCTGATCCGGTTACTTATGTTGTGGCAGATATTTAAGTAAGCTTTCTTAACGCTAATGTTATAATAGTCAGATTGCTCTGAAGATGGGAGGGGATATTCTATTCATGTTCACGTTCACACAGTCAGGTGATTTTTGCCGGCCGTCTTTCCTGCAACGGCAGTTTTTCTGTATTTCCTCTATCCTGTAATATGACTTGATCGCTTTAAACTCCGCACACGGAGCTCTGATTGGTCAGCAGGCGGTGCTTTCACTGAGTTGATCTCTTAGCCTGCCACCTAACCTGCTCCGAAGCAGGTTTGCCGCTCAGCATAAGTTACCATGGAAATCTAGCCCGCTAAAAAGAGAACCAGCGTCGTAGGACCGGAAAGCCCGAGATTTCCCTGAAGTTAGCTAAGAGAACATCCGGCTTCGTAGTACAGGCCTCTGGGACAGTTAATTTTGTATTATTGTGATTATATATATGCCACTGTTATTAATACTGACACCTAACTTTGCACTAAGGTGTGTCTGCTGCTGAGCCTACCTATTGTTATTATATATATATATATATATATATTGCCACTGTTATTATATTGTTTTGATACTACTGACACTTATTGATCTGCTGCTGATAAATAAAAGAGAACCTACATGCACAGCACTAGCATCATGACTGTCTTTGTTTAAACCAGCAGCAGTGCACAGACTAACCTGTGTGTGTGTAACGTAGTTCTTCAGGTGTGTATGCAACATGTATGTTTTATCACAGTAAAGATGGTATACAACAGTTTTTAACCTCATCCCATTGTCTTTAACACACATTTAACATAATAATATACTCATTAATATACAAATATACAGTATGAGTACTGTTTTGATACTGACATTTAATCTTTGCACTAAGGTGTGTCTGCACTATTGTAATTGTGTCTGTTGACTGGTAAATAAAAGAGAACCAAATGCAATGTACAAAAGATCAGCTTTATTGTCAATTTACAATTTCCATGCTGTTCAGATGCGTCTCCCCAACGTTGCTTCCAGGCGAATACAGAGGAGTTGAAAAGAGCCCTTGGACATTCGGAAATCTTTGATCCACTGCACGTTGGCACCACCTCCCACCAAGGCGATGTTCTATTGTTCACCCAGAGAGAGCGCGGGACACGACGCGTTCCGTAGTATTCGCATATCTGGAAACACATACAAAGACACAAATTAGCCCTACATAACTCCATAAATCCTACATTAGATAGTATTCATGTAATTTAATGAACGTACCATTGCTGTTCTTTGGGCGTGATAACGATCATCATGCTCAGCTCTCCTACGGCGAAACATGTCCATAGCGTGTGCTTTTCGTGGTCCAGTCCTTTTATTAAGGCTTCTTAACCGCCTTCGCCTCCGACTCAGCATTTCTATTGCATTTGAATGGTCTATTTGTATTTGTGGTTATTGGCTTAAATAACTCCGTTACGAAGCAGTATAACACGACCACCAAAACGTCAACTCCATACCGTGTCTGAGGTCGGAAGGTAAACAGAAGCATACAGCGGAAGCGGAAGTTTTTTTTCTTCTTCTTCTCTCGGTTTTTTGGCGAATTGCAAATTTAAGGTGCATACCGCCACCTACTGTACTCGCCGTGAAGTTGTTTGCGGCCTGCCAGTAAACCCAAAGCAGAAGAAGAAGAAGTGACGTCAGCGGCTCATTTGCCTAATCCACCCCAAGGAACTCATTTTGGTGTGAACGCGATCTGCTTTAGTTCATCAGAACTAAAGAGCTCTCATGAACTAAAGTTCTCAGGAACTACTGTGGGAAAAGTACTTTGTGTGAAGGCCCCTAAAGGCAGCTGTCAGGTCTAACAGCACCAAGACAGCTGGGCTACCTGAGTCGGCGGCTAGGAGCAGATCATTAAAAACTCTTCAAAAGGCTGTTTCAGTGCTGTGCATGGGTTTGAAGCCAGACTGAAACTTTTCATGGATTCCATGCGTGGTTAAAAAAGACTGCAGCTGGGCGTAGACTACTCGCTCCAGGGCTTTTGATAAAAAAGGTAGCTGGGAGATGGGCCTAACATTTGCGAGAATGGAGGGGTCGAGATCTTTCTTTTTAAGTAGTGGCTTAACCACGGCATGTTTGAAGGCAGCTGGGACACATCCTGAGCTAAGAGAGGTGTTTAAAAGTAATAAAATACTGATTGTTTAAGATCCAATGGAGGAGTTCCACGCATGTTCAAAAGGTGTATAAATATTGTAAGATTCTCTACTTCTGTAGTTATACTCTCTGCTCATTTGATGCAAGGTAATCTGTCTCTTGTACTGTTGTTCAACAATATCATATTTTAACTTCAACCACTTATTTGTCTGTGTTTTATTGTTTTTTAATGTTTATCTATCTTTTTTATTTGGTTATGTTGTGAGTGTTTAAGATATGAGATCCACGACAGAGGCAAGGGCGGCAGAGGAGAAACTTCAGTCTGCAGGTTGTCTGACAAACATGACATCTTTATCTCATCGTCAGTGGAAACTCTGAAGGGTTTGAGTTATCAGTAATCTCTGGGTTTAGACTGACCTCAAAGCACGCTCTTAGTGTGGACTTCTGATCTGAACATGTTGATATCTTGAGTTTGCTGCACAGGGAGACATTGATCTGATGGTTAGAGTCGAGGGGGTCCAGACCCCAGTTGGGGACTGGGGCTATGAGAGGTGTTCTACCAATGGAAGGGTAGGGGGTTTGATCCACTTCTGTTTCCTGTTTACATGCTCCCACTTAACCACATCATACGTAAGCACTACATCAGTTTCCATGTTCCTCTCTCTAACACTGTTCATCTCCTCAACTGCCTCCAGTTTCCACACATTGATCTCTCAAAACTTCCTGCAGCTAAATGCTGATAATAACATACTTATACTTATATTTATATAGTGCCTTTCATAAAACCAAGGACTCTTTACAAAGGGGGGGGGGACACTAAACACACACTGGGACTACAAGAGAACCGACAGGGAGACAGGAGGCAGATGAGGCGATGTGTGATGTAGTTTGTGAGGGCGGGGGGGTGAGTAACTAAGGCTGGAGGCTCATTTGAACAGATGATTTTTCATGACTTGAAGATGTCCAGAGAAGGGCGTCACTGTTCCAGCAGGGAGGGGGTCCAGAGGGGGCAGCAACACTGAAAGTGTGGAGGCGTGAACGGGGAATGGAAAGCAGGCCGGAGTCTGAGGATCACAGAGTACAGGACGGGATGTTTGGGAGGAGCAGATCTGTGAGGGACTGAGGGGAAAGGGCCTGGAGGGACTTAGGGGATGAGGAGGAGTTTATATGTGATGCAGGACTTGACCAGGAGCCAGTGGAGGTGACGGAGGGTGGGGGTGATGTGCGGCCTTGGGCTTGGTGTGGTGAGGACCCTAGCAGCAGAGTTCTGGACCTACTGGAGCCTGCCAGAGTTTTGCTGGGAACCCCGGACAGGACTCTGATGAAACTGAAGTAATGATCATCGGTCGTGTTGATACTGCCGTTGCCCAAACTTCTACCAGTCTTGGTTCTCTGTCCCAGTCTATAAGTTATCCGTGCAGTGCTCTGCATGAATGGGTGTGTATTTGTGAATGACTCGTAGTATGTAAAGTGCCTGTATCTGTGTCAACCCTCAGCATCAGCGTCTCATTGGTTGTCCGACAACGTGACTTCTTTATCTCATCATCAGTGGAAACTCTGAAGGGTTCGAGTTATCAGTAATCTCTGGGTTTGGACTGACGTCAAAGCCACGCTATGGTTAGACTTCTGATCTGAACATGTTGATATCTTGAGTTTGCTGCACAGGGAGACATTGATCTGATGGTTAGAGTCGAGGGGGTCCAGACCCCAGTTTGGGGACTGTGGGGGGGATTATTGAGGAGGCTTCCTCCTTAGTGTGTACCCAATAGACATGAAGTGTATGTTACTCTGGAGACACTGGGGACATGTCCCCCCCACTTTTGCCTCAGAACAGCGTGTTCAAGACTCTGAGAGACAGACCAGATCATTGGCTCCTCAATAACCCCCCCCCCCTTTATGGCTTTAATGTGAACCTTCAGTTCTCTCTCGTCTCATCGTTCATGTTTTACTGTATTCTTCTCTTTTGCTTTTATTTTACATTTTTCATTTTCTTTTTAAAATTGTTTTATTTTAACTTATTTTAATTTATTGTCAGTTTTAATTCAAGATAATTTCATCAGGATCTCTTCAGGTTTCATCTTGTTCTGTATTTATTCAAATTGTTGCTGTGTTTTAAAGCACTGCTTTGTGCATGAAAGGTGCTCTACAAATAAAATGTATGATGATGATGATGATCCTGACTCTGGTGCTGCTGCAGATAAGAAGGAGCTTAGTGTGAACTAAATAAAGGTGGCTCTCAATAAAGTTTTATTTAGAAAGTGAGGCCATGCTCCGAGGCTCCGGTCCTTCGCCTCAGTGGTTTTGGCTCCTCTCCTCTCTCTGAAAGATGCCATGAAACCTCCTCAAACTTCCCCTGATGATCCAACTAACTCTTTAGAACCTTTGAGATACTGAGGGTTTCCATCTGGAGGGTTAAACCGATAGTTACGTCTGTAACTATCGGTTCTATGAGTCCCGGATGACTGCCAGAGGCGGTGCTTTAGCACTGGATATGTCCATCGCGCGCATGCGCAGCTCGAGTACCAATAACAACAAAGTCACCTGTGACCCACGTGACACCGGCTATATCTGCCGGTGTCGTCAGAGGATCTGTTCCCAGAATCTTCTCGCGAGCATACAAGAATTCTGAGCGACAGGATACTCTGGTGGTCATCCGGGACTCATAGAACGATAGTTACAGATGTAACTATCGTTCTATTTCATCCCTACTGGCCGCCAGAGGCGGTGCTTTAGCACTGGATGACTTATACCAACCATGTCATGAAGAATCCAAGCCCTTGCTCACTACTGGAAGCAGCGGAGCCCCCCTGGGGGGCGCCGGTAAGGCTCTGAGGCACGAGGCCGCCTAGAAGGCCGGCAGCCGGGGGCACGAAAGCCCCGGGAGGCAGATGAGTGGGTCCCTGGGCCTGCTGGGAGTGGGCACAGGCCTATGCAGTCCCAAGAGCTGTTGCCTGGTCCACCTAGCTTGGGCAGCACGCTCCGGTGCCTACAGGGCAGCTGCCCCAAACAGCTCCCCTGGCTCGACTGGCACACTACGGAGGACATGTCTCCGACAGTGGTGACTGAGCATGCCAAACCTGGCGACGAGTCTGCACCATAAGGACATGACTCGTCCCGATTCCCTAGACATCAGGGCAAAGGGTTGCAGTGATGCATCACTGAGGCCCAGCAAAGAAGGCTCAGCCGCAGCCTGCTGCAGAGAGGTAGAGACAGCCAGCATCAGATGGGAGAGGGAGTTCCCGTTACGACCCATGCGTGCCGCTGTGTCCTAGGCCTTACAGAGTGGCTCGTCTGTGACCCTGCTCTGAGGCCGAGGGCACCTGGCATCGGGAGCCAGAATCGGGGAGGCGATGGCAGGCTCAATGGATGGCAAGCGACCCAGCCCCACCCTCGCCGGATCCTGCATGGCAGCAGAGTGGGAGAGGGCCCTGTTGTCTCTCCAGCATGCATGGAGCTCCCTCAGGTACTCCTCTGAAGGAGGAACAGTGGGAGTGAAAGGGGCAGGGTTAGGCCTGAAAAGGCGCTCGCCTGAGCCGAGTCGGCCTGCGGAACCTGAAGCTGCAAGCGTACCAGGGCCGCACGAATAATGGCCGCCATGGAGGCGTCCTCCATGCCCTGCAGAGAGCTCTGAGCAGAGGAGTGGGAAGCCTCCTCGGGGTGAGCGGGGCCCCGCCCCCCCCTTCATATAAGAGGTATAGCCGGAGTGAATGTCTGCTTGGAAGGAACCCAGTTTGGCCAGGGTGTACCAGTTTAGCCATATAGAGGCTGAGTCTCCTAAGGTCTTAGCAAGAATGTTCTGGTCTGTATTTAAAGGGACACTGGTCTATATGATCCCACTTGTTCTAAATCTTTCCCTTTGTTTGGAATCACTGTTATAGTTGCCTCGTTCAGTGTTGGCGGCAGAATACCAACCTCATACGCTTTGCTGTACATCCTCAACAAAATAGGAGCCAGCATATTGCTGAACTTTGTATAGACTTCATTGCACATCCCATCTGGCCCCGGGCTTTTGCCATTTCTTTTTGTTGAGTTAGTTGTCTTTTTGATTTCCTCACATGTAATGTCCTTTTCAAGAGAGTCACGATCTCTGTCCTAGAGCCCAGGTCACACGCATTTAAGAACTGATCCGCCTTCAGGTTGCACATGGGCCTTAGAGATGGATAAATCATCATAAATAAATGAACACTTAAAGAGTCAATTTAACACTGAGAGCCAGTGAACATATGGTCCTTATCTCAGAGTGTTAAATTAACACTCCGGATTTTACTGTGTAGGGTGGCGTTTTCTGTATCCAGTTTTTGTATTTGTTCCTCTGATATTGCAAGTTAGAAACGTAGCTGGTTAGATACAATGTGCAAGATAACGTTTATGTTGCAATAATAAATATGAAATCAGTTTTATTTATTTTTGTAATTTTATCAAAGAGCAACCAATGTTTGTTTACAACTTCTCCCGAAGCTTCACGTGCCCCAAAGTTTGAAAACCGCTGGTTTAGAAAAACATGACTTCTTTATCTCATCATCAGAGGAAACTCTGAAGGGTTTGAGTTATCAGTAATCTCTGGGTTTGGACTGACCTCAAAGCACGCTCTTAGTGTCTGGACTTCTGATCTGAACATGTTGATATCTTGAGTTTGCTGCACAGGGAGACATTGATCTGATGGTTAGAGTCGAGGGGGTCCAGACACCAGTTTGGGGACTGGGGCTGTGAGAGGTGTTCTACCAATGGAAGGGTTGGGGGTTTGATCCTGATGTAAATTGAGCAAGATACTTAACCCTGAGCTGCTCCCGATGGCCGATGTGTGGATGTTAGTTTCTCTGAGCAGTGGGCTCCTTGTATGGCAGCCTCTCTATGAATGGCTGTAAATTGGTAAATGCTGCCCTAAGAGGGTAAAGAGGTGGCACCCCAAGGATCAGTGCTGGGTCCACTTCTCTTTCCTGTTTACATGCTCCCTCTTGACCACATCATCCGTAAGAACAACAGCAGTTTACATGTTTAACTGCCTGCTTCCAGGATATCCACACATGGATGTCTCAAAACGTTCATCACCAGTAGATGACTGAATCCACTCCTCCCTGGTTTAGTGAGAATCCCTCTCCTCCTCCAGCTCATCCAAAACTCTGCTGCAAGGATTGAAGCAGGAAGTGACAAGGACCAAAGGCTGGTTGGAGGGGTCTGGAGGAGGGGTTCAGGCAGGACATGTGGGGCAAAGGGCCGCTGGAAAGTCAGAGGTAGAGACAAGGGGAGGAACTCTGGGGGTCGGAGGTGTTATGGGAATCATGGACATATAATAAAGTTCTGTAAGTCATGCCATGAGCTACTCATTTAGTTTTCTGACAAGGGGTCACCTGTACTGATGGTACATGATGTCTCCCCATGCAGTCTGTGTTTCCTGCAGTGTCCTGTGTACATGATCACACCATGTCAAAAGGTACATTGTAGTGTTTACATATGATTCAAATCAAATCAAATCAAATCAAGGTTTATTTATAAAGCACATTTAAAAGCGATTTTTGGTCGGGCCAAAGTGCTGTACATGTAATAACTACAATCACATAAAAACACATTTCTATAATTGTGGAGGAAACTTCTGTGTAGCAATGCATGGAGTCACCGACTCAGGAAGGAGACACGGTGAGAGTTGGAGCTTTGATGTCAAACACTGATGGTTTATTCAGAGTATTCGGCCGGAGGATTCACATCACAAATCAAAGAGCCAGAGGTTCTGACCACACGGTAGAGTTGCCACGTCAATTCTGCAGAACCTCTCTCTATGCTAGACCTAAAAGGTCACAGAGAATCAACATCTCTGAAGGAGTAGACTAAACACTGAGCACCTGCGTCCGACACTCATGGCCTCAAGGATTTCACATCTTAGAGTCCACAAACACCGATAAAGAAGTGCCTCAGCGTTCTCACAACAAGTACCCTTCGTGCCAGACAAGTTGACCGGTCACACACTGGTGTCAACAACACATATGGCACCAAGGCCTTTCCTTAAAGGAGATAACAGACGTCAGAGTAGATCATAAAACGTCACAGAGCAAAAGGTTAGATATCTAGAAGAATTATCCCTTAACAATAATCACAATAAAAGACAATAAATTACAACAGATATTTAAAAAGAAAACACAGGGAAAAGTCAGGAGTCGTGCTCCGCTCTGACTAAAAGGCCAGGGAGAAGAAGTGTGTCTGAAGAGTGGATTTAAAAACCCCTAGGGTCTGGGCCGACCTCACATGGAGGGGCAGAGTGTTCCAGAGCCTAGGGCCAGCTGCTGCGAAGGCTCGGTGCCCTCTGGTTTTGAGCCTGGTCTTGGGCACTACCAGCAGCAGCTGGTCAGCAGACCTTAAAGCTCTGGCTGGGGTGTAGCGCTGGAGGAGTTCAGCTATATAGGCTGGAGCCAGCCCATTTAGTGCTTTAAAACAAATAAAAGGATTTTAAAATCAATTCGGAACCGAACTGGAAGCCAGTGCAGTGAGGCCAGAATTGGGGTGATGTGGTCACGCTTTTTGTGGCCAGTGAGTAGACGTGCAGCTGCGTTCTGAACTAGCTGCAGGCGTTTAATTGACGCCTGGTCCATACCCACGTACAGAGCGTTGCAATAGTCCAACCTCGAGGTAACAAAGGCATTAATAACCCTTTCTAGGTCCTCAAACGATAAAAACGACTTAGTCTTGGCCAATAGTGGTATTTTAAAAAAGCAGGTTTTGACTACGCTGCTGACCTGCTTATCGAATTTAAAAGTGCTAGTGAAGGTCACTCCAAGGTTCGTGACAGAGGGGAGGATATTATTTTTGAGGAGAATATCAACCGGAGAGGCTAGAGGTTGGGGTCCAAAAAAGATAACCTCAGTCTTGCTCTCATTGAGGTTGAGGAAATGTTGGCTCAGCCAGGATTTGATCTCTGCTAAGCAGTCCATCAATAGCTGTAATGAGTTGACATTTGAATTGAGAGGCAGATAGATCTGTACATCGTCGGCGTAGCAGTGGAAGGGGATGTTGTGTTTTGTGAGAATTGAACCTGGGCAGTATGTACAGTAGAAAAAGGATGGGGCCAAAAATCGAGCCTTGGGGAACCCCACAGGTAAGAGGGGCTTTGGCAGAGGAGAAGGCACCTAGCTGCACTGAGAAGCTACAGTCTGTCAGGTAGGACCTGAACCATGCAAGGGCAGAGCCTGTGATGCCAGCGGACTGTTCAAGCCATGACAGCAGGATGCTATGGTCCACAGTGTCAAAGGCAGCTGTCAGGTCTAACAGCACCAAGACAGCTGGGCTGCCTGAGTCGGCGGCTAGGAGCAGATCATTAAAAACTCTTCAAAGGGCTGTTTCAGTGCTGTGCATGGGTTTGAAGCCAGACTGGAACTTTTCATGGATTCCATGCGTGGTTAAAAAAGACTGCAGCTGGGCGTAGACTACTCGCTCCAGGGCTTTTGATAAAAAAGGTAGCTGGGAGATGGGCTAACATTTGCGAGAATGGAGGGGTCGAGATTTTTCTTTTGAAGTAGTGGCTTAACCACGGCATGTTTGAAGGCAGCTGGGACACATCCTGAGCTAAGAGAGGTGTTTAAAAGTAATAAAATACTGATTGTTTAAGATCCAATGGAGGAGTTCCACGCATGTTCAAAAGGTGTATAAATATTGTAAGATTCTCTACTTCTGTAGTTATACTCTCTGCTCATTTGATGCAAGGTAATCTGTCTCTTGTACTGTTGTTCACAATATCATATTTTAACTTCAACCACTTATTTGTCTGTGTTTTATTGGTTTTTTAATGTTTATCTATCTTTTTTATTTGGTTATGTTGTGAGTGTTTAAGATATGAGATCCACGACAGAGGCAAGGGCGGCAGAGGAGAAACTTCAGTCTGCAGGTTGTCTGACAAACATGACATCTTTATCTCATCGTCAGTGGAAACTCTGAAGGGTTTGAGTTATCAGTAATCTTTGGGTTTAGACTGACCTCAAAGCACGCTCTTAGTGTCTGGACTTCTGATCTGAACATGTTGATATCTTGAGTTTGCTGCACAGGGAGACATTGATCTGATGGTTAGAGTCGAGGGGTCCAGATACCAGTTTGGGGGACTGGGGCTGTGAGAGGTGTTCTACCAATGAAAGGGTTGGGGGTTTATCCTGATGTAAATTGAGCAAGATACTTAACCCCGAGCTGCTCCCGATGGCCGATGTGTGGATGTTAGTTTCTCTGAGCAGTGGGCTCCTTGTATGGCAGCCTCTCTATGAATGGCTGTAAATTGGTAAATGCTGCACTGAGGGGTAAAGAGGTGGTACCCCAAGGATCAGTGCTGGGTCCACTTCTCTTTCCTGTTTACATGCTCCCTCTTGACCACATCATCCGTAAGAACAACAGCAGTTTACATTTGTATGCAGTTGATTAATTGAAGCTGGGACCCTGCAACCCTCTCTCTAACACTGTTCATCTCCTCAACTGCCTCCAGTTTCCACACATTGATCTCTCAAAACTTCCTGCAGCTAAATGCTGATAATAACATACTTATACTTAAATATATAGCTCTGCTCGCGACTCTGTGAATTCACTAAATACAAAAGTGGAGGAAACCATGTTTTGTCAGGCCTTAATGAGTTAGAGACTCAGTATAAAGCGCTAAATGTTTTGGTACTGTATACCATAGTTTTAATTTCTTATTGGTCAAAGAAGCTGCAGTTTGAAATATGTCCCCCCTTTTCCTGAAAAGGCTGAGAGCTCCAGCCGGAGTGTGTCTGTCTTTGTCTGTGAAAGTATCTCCCCCCATCTCCTCCATTCTGTAAAAGAGGAGATGCTCTAATTGTTGGCTGTGAGAGCAGCAGCCCGGAGTGTGTCTGCTTGTTCTTTCGTCTAATGCCTGAAAGAAGGCTGCATTGTGTTTCTCTGTTTAAAACAAGGAGTGAAAGATCAACGAGTGATCTGAAGTTGGAGTGAATACATTGAAAATCAATAGATCAATGTGTGATTTGAAGTAGTAGATATATTGAAATAAATAAGAAACAATGATTTGTCGCTATTTAAACATAGTCTTTGAGAACTGATTGTTACCATTGATTGCATTGTGAATTTCATGGTATTTGTCATTTGACTAAGAATTGTACTTAATTATATTTCAAAGGAACTTAATTACATACAGTAACGTTAAGGGAAAGTAAAAGAGGTTTACTGAGTATATGAAATACATTAAGGTAAGGTTTTATTCAAATTAAATATAATAGTGGATTTTTCCACCTAGTACAAGACATAGAAAGAGGAGAATTGTTAAACATGAAATAACAAACTTACTGTAAGAAATATATATTGTAATGTTATTTAGGAGTTGTATTTATCATACAATAGTGACTCTCATTTGATGGTTGTTTAAAGTAGATAGGAAACTGAAAACACAAACGATTCACCACAATTGTATTTTTAAGTTTATGAAGAAAGAGTAGTAAGTAGTAATCAGGAGGTTTTTATAAGTTTGTCAGTCAGAAGGAAGCTGTTAATGTTTAAGTATGACAGAGGCTCTGTACGATGCTTGCTCAAGCCCTCTCACACTGTTGGATAACACAAAGAGGTCAAGTGTGACTGATGAGAGAAGCTTGTGCACAGGAGCAGCTGCAGGGCACAGTGAGGAAAGAGAGAGACAGGAGAATTAAGATGTTTTGAAGATAGAGAGAGTAAATGTTATATAAAGTTAACTACTATTCTGGAAAATGTTCCTATGGTTTACTGTTTTATGAGTAACATAAAATATAAATATATATATTTACTAGATATAAGAAAAATGTGCTTATCTAGGTTAACAGAAAATTGCTATTAACCAGTTTCAGCTGCAACTATCCTATCTTTGTTCTAAAGAGAACATACGTTGCATTTACAATTAATATTAAGAAAGTTCACAATTTATTCCATTAAAGACCGTTTTGGATTAATGGATTGTTCTTTAGGCCCAGAGATATTTGTTCTTGGAATATATGACGTGTCTGTTATAAACATTCATGCTTAGATGGAATAAAGTGTTGAGATGTTCTCAAAGTGGGAGTTTTCACAATGCTTTTTTGTTTTTATTGAAACAATTAAGTGATAAAGAAAACTGTTCCGTGATGATTTCTTTAGGTTTTAGCTTTAGTAATGAAGATTACATTTTGTGAGGAAACCACCAATAATTCCTTTAAGTGTTCCAAAAATATATTCATTAACTGAAATCAGATTACTTGTTTTTCAAATATAGCCGAATTGAATACAGTTACTTGATGTTTTGTATTATTACAACCCAACCATGCTTGTAACACAACTTAGATAAACAATTAGAAAAAGAATAAATAAGCAAGTAGATAAAAGATGAGTCTATAGTGGTTAAGGAAGGTTTCCTTGTTTTGCTCATTGACTTAGAACTGAAGTAAAGGAGAATAGTGTTTTATGAAAACTGTCATTCCTCATGGTTTTTAAAGATAAATCATCATTATGACTTTGATGTAGAAATGGATCATGGTGGAGAAGGAAGACCTTTTTGGTTTCAAATGTAAGAAGATTTTAAAGATGATGTTTATGTTATTTTTCCTGAATAGAATTTAAAAGCAGGACTCAACTAGACAAAGAGATTTTACAATGTAGTTTTACTACTTTTGATGAAGTAAAGAATCTGGGTAAACTACCACCGTTAGTTTGTTTTAACATTCACATGTTTCAGCATTCCTGACCATATGGACACATTTTGTAACCCGTTGGGGGAGAGATTTAAATTGAGTTTTTCTCTAGTAGCTGATTGGCTGTGATTACAGCAACACTGGATAGTTATGCGCCACCTTTGGGTTGTACTCTGAATCAGTGTGTTGGTGAGATGTTGCTCACTACAGAAACAGAAGAAGTGTGCAAAGAACGCATCTCTGAGGAGGTTTTGACATTTTGCTTATGCTTTGTTGTCAAGGCAACAGTGGTGTGAAGAGGAACTGCAGTTTTTGGGGATTTCTACTGTGCAGAGGACAACGTGTGTCTGCTGATTGTACCACATTGATCCAAGAGTTTCCTTCCCTCCAGATGCCAGAGAGAGTTTCCTTGAGCCCACTGACCAGGGCCGTCTCTAGCTTTTTGGGGACCCTGCCACTGACTACAGCTGCAGAGGACAACGAATCACTGACTGTTCTCACTATGACAAGATCTTGAGACAGGCTTGTCTCAGACTGTTCAGACTCTGAAGAAATTATGCAATGATTTTACAGCATAACTGTGCAAGAGTTTTCCAGAGGGTGGTGTAGAACATTATGTTTAGTGTTTAAGAAGAGAGGCTGATTGTTTAACGATGGTCTGGAATACTGAAAAGATTAATACTATTAATATCCTTTATTTTAGCATACAAGAATCTGATTATTATATCACACAGAATCATCTTGAATATAAACTAGCTATGGGTAAAACGCGTAAGGGATAATGTGCAGCGACGCGGTCATTATGGGGAAAAGAACACCAACAGGCAGATCAGGAGCCCGACGCCAAGCGGAGGGATCTAGATCTGCATGAAGGTGTTCTTCATAATGACCAAGTCGCTGCACATTATCCCGCTTATTACACGGCCACATTCTCAACAAAGTAATGATATGACTCCCACTATTAATTGAAATGCTTTTATGGATTTAGAAAATGATTTTATTGATTTAAAAAATAGTTGTATGTATTGATTTAAATTGACATGCATCCGCTAAGGAAAATAGTCCGTTGTTACTGTTTGAACTAACGTAGCAACGGCAGGAAGGCGGAGCTTTTTGATTACAGATTTGAAAACATTGTTGCTTGCTTTAAAAGTAGCACAGTTCATGATGTCAGACCTTGGGAAGTATCTAGATATCCCTGCCCTCATGCCAAAGGAACTGCACACTGAATATGTGTCGCCGTTTGATGTCTGTGTCTGGACCGCTGCGTAAAAAGGAGGGTTTCTGCCCGTTACTTCTCCGCTGTTTTCTTGTCGCTCTTGTCTTGTCAGTTAGAAAAGCAAACTGCATGCAGTTTGCTTTTCGGCCAAAACTGTATACAGTTCAATCGAACGGACTTCTTTGTGCAGATGTGAGCGTCCTTAACAACGGTCAATAAGTCCTTGACAGCGGTCTGTCTGTTCTGGATTAACAACGTGTCACGTGTTCTGAATTGACCAATCAGAATCGAGTATTCAACTAAACCATGTAATAAGTGGTTGTTATAAAACGGACAAGTAAAATCAAGCAATCTGATTGGTTCTTAGCCGTGGTATACTGAGCGTATACCATGGGTAGAATTGTAAGTTACTTTTCACAACAAGTCAGTATCCCTCCGCGTCTGAGATAAACAGTTTACAGTTGGGTTGAAAAGCAAACTGGAATAAGAAAGCAGCGGAGAAGTAACGGGGTAGAAACCCTCCTTTTTACGCAGCGGTCCAGACACAGACATCAAACGGCAAAAACCTATTCAGTGTGCAGTTCCTTTGGCATCAGGGCAGGGGTATCTAGATACTTCCCAAGGTCTGACATCATGAAGTGTGCTACTTTTAAAGCAAGCAACAATGTTTTCAAATCTGTAATCAAAAAGCTCCGCAAAAACATTTAAGATTAACTTCGACCTCCGGGGGGGGGGGGGGGGGTTCTCACTATGGAGGAGTGGATTGAGCAGTGCCTATCTCCAGAACAAAAAGCACCTACAGGACGACATGCAGAGCTACGTGAAGAGCAGGTAGACCAACTGGAAAGGTACCACCATTCAAAAGCTTTCTGATGCGGGTCTTGAAACAAAGCAGAGACATGATGAGCGTTAGTGGCCTCAGGTGAGAAAGCTCTCTCCAGAGCTACTGGAAGCCCAATCTCAGGACCGGAGAAAGTGGAGCAATATCTCTCCACGCCAAAGAACAGCCTAGAACAACCTCAGCCTATACAAGTAACCACGTGAGCCATGCTGCTGATGCTGGACAGGTTTTCAGTGGGTGCACAATAAACAACAACATACACATGAATGTAAATAAATAGCCAAATAATGGATCAACGCTCTCTGTCTAATATGTTCGCTAGCTGTTGTTAGTGTTGTTGCATAGCAACCACCTCGCATTATGTTTTGTGCAGAAGGCAACGGAGGGACTATTTTATTTTGAACATCATTATTTAATAATAACAACTATTTAAATTAGAGTGTGTATTTTTCATTCATATTGCCACACTTGGTAACCGTTTTATAAAAGCAATAGCTCACGACAGGCCGTGGTATATGGCCATTATATCACAGTTAAGGGGCGTGGTTCGGCCCGACGCTATTGCTTAATTATACCATTGTTATAATGAACTGAAAGTAAATAGGGAAATAGTGTCTGGTTAAAGATGAACTGATTTGATATCCTAGAAAGGGTTAGTTATAGTGTGAATAACTTTACAAAGTATTTACTAATGTATTTTGAAGAATAAATAACAAAACACGAGATAGACATTTATTGAGGACATTTCTGAAGATTGAATATTTGTTCCATTTCTAATATTCCTATTTAAAACGTAATTTTAGAGTAACGAAGGCTGATGCTGAACTTGGAGAAATGTGTTAGTGGTCTGCATGATGTAAACAAAGAGGCTTTGGTTTGTTCAATCACCAGTTAAATCTGATACAGTAATAATGATCTACTTCAGTACCTGGTACTGTAATGGTTTGGTATGATTGATTTGGCTAAAACTTAGTTTAACATCCTGATGTAACATTATGAGATATGTTCACTTCTAAGGGTAAACAAATTAATAAAAAGGACTATTATTATATTATTATTAATTAATTGAAATATTAATTAAAAGGCCGATGTCTGCAGGTTCACTTAGGGATGCCTTGCAAGAACATTTGTCAGGCTTTGTGTTTCCTAGGGGCAGTACATTAATAAAGTTTATTGATAATTTGTTTGTTTAACATCTGAAGAAAATTGTGCTGCGAACACGGGAACACTTTGTTGCATTGTTTGACATCAACACCATGATGTCACTGATTAAAAACTCCAGCTGGTAGAATATCAAAGTGCACTACTATAGGACATGAGATCTCGAGACTGACTTAGACTTTGCAAAGACTGAATGAATGTGAATTGATTTGTCAATTCCTGACTGTTACAGTAACACTGACCCACCGACAAAGTGATTTTATTTTGGGGTGTACACAATGCTTTTAGGCAATGGTTTTCTGATATGCAATATTAGTTGAACCATTGTGAGACATGACGCATGAACTTTGTCTGACTCTGCATGATCCCTGCATGACTTGATGACTATGTAACTTGATATTTAACATTGTTGATTCTTTTTGACAGGAGAACGTTTTCCTGATGATGAGTCATAGGACTTTGAAATAACATGTATGAGCAGATGGGTACTCTGAGGTATCTTACTTGGGGAAACATGGTCTCTATGGTTTAGAGGACAATGTTTCCAGGAGGGGTATAATGGGTTTATTGTTCTTGTTCACGTGAATTGTTTAACCCTCACATGATCCAGAGGGCAAATGAAACAACTTTTTGCCTAAACAACTTTTTGCCTAATGTTCGAAGTTGAGATCTGATTGGTTTCAGCACCGTGGCTGAACAATTTTGCAGAATATGTTTGTTGTGTGCTTAGGAAATTGTGGGTAAGTAAAAACACAACACAAACAACATTTCATGGTTTCAAGAAGTTTAAAAATGATAGGTAAGACTCTAAGACCTAGTGGTCGACTGTAGGCTGTTAACCCAGAATGCAAGTGCTATTTTCTACCCAGGTCAAAGCTGTCTTTCCCCTTGCAATCTGAAGGAGGGAAGATGGATCATTCTGAGGCAGATGTTTAAGGAGCTGCGTCTGGAGGCAAACTGGAGTGTCAATGAAGGCAGCTGGATGACTCCCTTCAGTTCCAGCTATTCTTCCACTGCTATTGTCTTATGGTTTGGGTCAACACGAAGAACAAAACCCAAATTCTGAGATGATTTACAGCCAAGTATATTAGTAATCTCAAACTCCAGAGAAGAAGATCTACCGTTAAACTGCTCTTTTACAGAAGTCTCAGTTTTCTGACTACAGTTCCGTCCAATTCAAATGGTAATGATGTTGCTTCAGATGTCATCAAGGGATGTTGTTATGAGATGGGACATTACAGCATGAAGGCTAAGATAGATATTCCATCTAAAGGCTACGCATGGAGATCGGAACGTGCACACCCTGAAGAAGTGTTTACTGGACAATATAACAGAAGCAGAAAAGTGGACAACAGTTACATCTTGCTATAAGTGTTTTGGAAGATTTTTCATTATGTATAATCAAGTATTAAATTGAATGTTACTTTGTTATAGGTTATGTATGTAAGTTTGTTAAACTTAATGGGACAAATTGATTTTTTCCTCTTAAGCATACTGAGGTTTTTAAATGATTTTCCATTTAAGTAAGAGTAGATTAGCGCAAATTGTCTTTTCTTCCACTTTTTGTGTTATAATCAAAAAGGTGGTTTTTTGGCTATTTGTAGTAGTACAGTACAGGTGACCTGTGACTTCTGCCTTGAGTAAAATGATTATTCATTGATAAATATTTTTAGAAAGTAATTTTGGACTTTCAAGGGCGGATCTCAAAAGGTTATTTGTAAGAGTATTTATTGGATGATCTGGAAACTTAAATTAATAAAAGGAGGGAATGTTATATCAATCTTGGACCTAGTCATAGTAACTAGGTATGTTATTAAGTTACAGTTTCCATAGAATCATCTCTTTGCTAATTATTACGTTAAGTGAGCTGACGCCGAGCTCAGAGGAAATGCAAAGAGACTACATTTAGATAGAATACAGTTAAGTGTTAGTTAATGGAAGAAATGTATGTGCGTTCATGTGCAGACGTATATATAGTTTGTTAATTGGATAATTCATATCCTGCAAAGACTCCTAAAGAAGTCATGAGATGATGACCTTTGGACATCTGGAACATGTCCAAGTTTAGGAGACTGACAATGTGTGTGCGTTAAACATGATTAGGGAACATGTTCGTGTGTCATTTAGGAAACCTATATCTCCCCTGTGTTTCTTGTGTTCGTGGGAGCGTTTCTGCGATTGGTTGCTGTTGAAGCAAGGTATGTTTCCCCATTGTTGTTTGGTGGTGCGCAACTAAATAATAATGATTAATCTCAACTATTTCTGTGTTTGTGTTTCATTGATTCCTCTCTGTTTCATTCTTTCCTGTTGTGTGAGTACTGGATCGCCACAACACAGGACTTGACCAGGAGCCAGTGGAGGTGACGGAGGGTGGGGGTGATGTGCGGCCAGGGCTTGGTGTGGGTGAGGACCCTAGCAGCAGAGTTCTGGACCTACTGGAGCCTGTCAGGGTTTTGCTGGGAACCCCGGACAGGACTCTGATGAAACTGAAGTAATGATCATCGGTCGTGTTGATACTGCCGTTGCCCAAACTTCTACCTACTGATGGTCCATGATGTCTCCCCATGCAGTCTGTGTTTCCTGCAGTGTCCTGTGTACATGATCACACCATGTCAAAAGGTACATTGTAGTGTTTACATATGATTGTTTAAGATCCAATGGAGGAGTTCCACGCATGTTCAAAGGTGTATAAATATTGTAAGATTCTCTACTTCTGTAGTTATACTCTCTGCTCATTTGATGCAAGGTAATCTGTCTCTTGTACTGTTGTACAACAATATCATATTTAACTTCAACCACTTATTTGTCTGTGTTTTATTGGTTTTTAATGTTTATCTATCTTTTTTATTTGGTTATGTTGTGAGTGTTTAAGATATGAGATCCACGACAGAGGCAAGGGCGGCAGAGGAGAAACTTCAGTCTGCAGGTTGTCTGACAACATGACATCTTTATCTCATCATCAGTGGAAACTTGAAGGGTTTGAGTTATCAGTAATCTCTGGGTTTAGACTGACCTCAAAGCACGCTCTTAGTGTCTGGACTTCTGATCTGAACATGTTGATATCTTGAGTTTGCTGCACAGGGAGACATTGATCTGATGGTTAGAGTCGAGGGGGTCCAGACCCCAGTTTGGGGGACTGGGGCTGTGAGAGGTTTTCTACCAATGGAAGGGTAGGGGGTTTGATCCACTTCTGTTTCCTGTTTACATGCTCCCCCTTAACCACATCATACGTAAGCACTACATCAGTTTCCATGTTCCTCTCTCTAACACTGTTCATCTCCTCAACTGCCTCCAGTTTCCACACATTGATCTCTCAAAACTTCCTGCAGCTAAATGCTGATAATAAATTAAGAATGACTTATATTTATAAAGTGCCTTTCATAAAACCAAGGACTCTTTTACAAAGGGGGGGGGGCGGGGGGACACTGCCGTTGCCCTAACTTCTACCAGTCTTGGTTCTCTGTCCCAGTCTATAACTGATCCGTGCAGAAAGGATCCTCCTTTCTACCCAAGACCTGCAAACTGTGATCCATGCTTTCATTCAGAGCCGTGGGAAGTAGGGGTGCTGACGGTGCTGCAGCACCCCTGGTGGAGGACAGGGGAACTGCACCTCCACAAGATTAAATAGAAATATATTACAAATATAATACAAAAAAGGTGACTGTGGGACCAGATCTGGGGGCGCTGCGCCGGTTACATTTTCCATTTGCCCTGCATGATGGGCACTGAGAGAGAGAGAGAGAGAGAGAGAGAGAGAGAGAGAGAGAGAGAGAGAGAACTCATGAACTGTAGCGCCGTGTTATGCATGCCCACTGCACCTTGCGGGAGCGCGCGCAGCGTAAAGCAACAACTCACAGACATTTCAATGACCTGTACGGCAAAGTTAGGTTTGGAAACGATATCATTTCCTTTTTGGAGGGCATGCATAACACGGCATCACACCGGAGCCTCGCTGCAGGGACACTTTGGCGCTGTTCCGAGTTTGTTCTAATCTGTCAAAATGAAAGACTGCTTTCAGATTTTTCCGTCATTGTTAAAAGAAATCCCTCGGACGGAAAATATTCGGTTAACGCGACCTCTGCTCCTGACTACCATACAAGGATAAGAACAAACTATTAGTTTTAACCTGTTAAGCCCGAGAGACCCCGGTACCGGGGCACTGCCGCAACATCTTGCAGGAAACAGTGTCTGAGGGCATGTTCATTTCATAAACTATGAATGTTTTATATCCATGTAACGGGAAGAAACTCATCTAACTGATCATTTTTTTTCAAAAGAAAACCCACAATGCACTGAGCCTCTGAATTAGCAACGAGCGAAAAATGCTAACAGATTACTGCACCGAAAATCACTCACAAAACCTTATTATTGATCTTTTCTCCACATCCATGACATCGATTCACATCGTGAGGTGACACAGAATCGAAGGGTACCCTCATTATCACTGAATTCAAATCCCATCATTTTTAAGAGCTTCTAATCATATTTAAGACCTTTCTTATTTTTTGATCATATTTAAGACTTTTTAAGGCCTTAAATTCTGATTATCAAATGTAAGACTTTTTAAGACCCCGCGTGGTAAGGTAGCTTCTAGCTTCGTGTCGAACAGTAAGTCAACATTTTCCAAAGAGTTTTATTTGAAATCACCGGGTAACGCTAAATAACATAAAGTGTTGATTTAATATCTCCGGCTAGCTATGGTCAGAGGAAATCTGGGACTAGGCTAGTCCTCCTTCTCAACAATATAACTTATGAACTTCCTTCGTGGAAATACAAACTCCGATGGGTTCTGAAGAAATCGCTGGAGGCAAAAAATAACTTTACTTCATCAAAGACAAAACCAAAGTCCGAGCAGACCCCGGGATCGTACGGCTAAGCAAACGTAGTTCTAGCACTTTATAGCTAACCCTTCTTGTTCCTTATTGGTTCACTTCGGTGAAAGTTGCTACACCACTCCCCGATTCTTTGTTGTAACTTTTTTCCGCATGTGTTTGCGTTTAATTATTTATCCGCCAACGTGCCTGGAACTCTTTTTGCCAACGTTTGCAATCATTTTACTTCCGCACACGTGGCCTGGAGGCGTTCCATCACATCGACCTCCACCAAGGTTCACCACCAAGTGAGAAGGAGTTCTCCTCTGAGGCCTTTCTTACACACACTTTTTGGTTAACCTTACAGATGTAGCAACTCATTTCGGACAGTTTTGAAACGCGAGGGCCGTGGCCGGCACGGGGTCTGCCCTCGCTGAAAGGAAAACCTCCAGCGTGACTTGAGACCGCCCCCTTGATAAATACATTTAATTATAATGAAGCCAGCTGCAATGGATCATTGATCCACCAGGGGTGCAGTGGGGTTCCACACTGGAGCTCATGTGAAATAAAGTCTGATACAGTAAGCTGGATGTACAGTATGTCTGGTACTACTGTATAGCGGATCTTTGTTAAGATCCATATGTCACGGATAGGATCATACTCTGTGCTAAATAAGAGACATGTAATCATTTACAAAACATCACCATGTTTTTTTTAACAAAATAATGTTGTTTAGTCCACAACTACTGTACAAAAACATCAGGAAGCCCGCCGGCTCCAAAAACGAACGAGAGGAAATGCAGCCGGCTCTCGATTTTTAATCCTAATTTAATCATCATCTTCACCACGATCATTTATGTTTATGTTCGCCGAATTGAAATGAAAGCACTGATAAATATGAATATTCTGTATTCAACTTCATTAAAATGTTATTAACGTGCCTAAACTCAGTAATTCACTAAGAATATTTATATTTTAATGGAGCCTTGTCAGGCAGATCAGGATCTTGATCCCTGGGTTTCTTTTCCCCATAATGACCAAGTCGCTGCACATTATCCCGCTTATCACACGGCCACATTCTCAACAAAGTAACGACATGACTCCCAATATTAATTGAAATGCTTTTATGGATTTAGAAAATGTTTTTTGATTTAAAAAATAGTTGTATTGATTTAAATTGACATTCATCCGCTAAGAAAAATAGTCCGTTGTTACCGTTTTTTAAACAGTCAGAATGAAACGGCAGCTTTCAGCTGTGTGTTTACACACCTAATGGCCCATCACCCACAGCTCTCTCCCCCCCCTGATCTTTCTTCTCCAGCAGTTAAAGGGGACCTATCATGCAAAATGCACTTGTGTACGTCTTTTCTACATGAATATGTGTCCCCGGTGTTCCAGGGAACTCACCAAGTGTCAGAAAACACAACCCTCTCTATTTTCCTCCATACCCAAATCTCTAAAAAAGGGGCTGCAACGGATCTGATAAAAACTGATCCAGATTTGAACACTGTCCTGACGTCAGGACGGTGGCGCTACGGCTATTGGGCCAACTCCACCAATCAGGAGGAGACAGCCACGGCCATTGCCGTTCGAAAGCGCTGGAGACGCTGTAGTACATATGCCAGGCCTGTAAGTGGCGCTGTAGTCTGCCACAAAAGCAGCGAAGAAGACTTGGTTGCCATGGTTACCCTTCTGTTTATTCTCCGCTGTGGCTTTCTTTCTCCCTCCCGCTGCTTTAATTCAATGCAATCCCTCCCCTCGAGGCAAGCACTGTAATTCTCTCCGGTTAGTCCACCAGCAGATGACAAACACCCACCTCTCCGCCTCTTCCAAGGAACGAGGGGACCATGCGGCAGAGTTTCAGTTTCAGTTTCTTTCGCCGGTCAAGATGTCCGTTAAAGTTTAAATCTTCCGGACAAAATGAGAAAAGTGCCGGTCAAAGGTCTTCTTTGTTATTTATTGAGCTTTAAAACAAATGAATAACGACTCTATATAATAAAACACGGAGGACGGAGATCTCTTTTTCTCCCCCTCTTCTGACAGCCCAGCAGCTGATCAGAGCACGTCTCCCCTCTCCTGCAGGGGGGCGTGGTCAGCAGAATCAGACCCGTAGACAGCAAACAGCACATAGAGCGAAATGAGGCATGGCTAAAATGCATGATCTGTTTGGTATTTTGAAAACAGAAACGTATAAATATACCTTATATAGGTATGGCCCTACAAATATCATTTAAATATAGCATGATAGGTTTCCTTTAAGTTAACTGTAGGTTACTCTGAGTGACAAGCTTACAGTTTTTTTGTGTGAGTCACGACCTGGCTGGTTTAACAAAATCATATGTTCGCCGAATTGACATGAAAGCACTTATAATTATATAACTTATTTTCTAATTACCTAAATAAACTCACTAATTAATGAAACCAGTTCAATACGCATTATTCGTATTCTTATCATTCTTTATGAACGCAGTAATGGTAAGGTATCTAATTATTTATTTATTTAGAATGGTGATGTGATAGATGTTAAGGACTAACGTTTATAATAAATAGCCTAGTATTTATCCATATTCATAATAATATTTATATATTCAACAACCATTTTTAATGTAAAAGGTTCATAAATGTGACACTCAGTTGACTTTTATGTTTTTATGTTCAGTGAAGTGTTTTATTATTTTCGGGACGGGGAGACGTGTGTGATTAAAAATGAGTGACCAAACTAAGTCTATTCAAATTCAAATTCTTGACGGGGAAGAGCGGTGTACATGTAAATGAGTGGCATAGGCTATATGCATTTGAAAAAAAATAGTACCCCCTCTGAGTGATATATCTGTTGACTTCACATCTTGTCACAAACCAGGGGACTTTACTTCCTCTAAAGCTGGCTACACACCAACCCGATTTTGGGAGTCAGAGGCCGTCAGAGGCAGTCGGGCATTCCCGGCGCCCTACTCAGGTTGGTGTGTCCCGCACCGTCGTCTCTTTGCGGCACCTTTTCACACCTCAGAGAAAGTCGGCCCAAGCAATCACTCTGATTGGCTGTTCACACTACCGCTGCCTGCTGGTAAGGACAGTTATTGCCACTCGTCGACTGAAGTGTTTGCGGTGTGTTTGTAGGCGGGCGGCGTAGCGGGCGGCGTAGCCGACGCAGGCGACGTAGCTGACGTAAAAGTCGGGACGCCTTCGGTACGCGTTCTTTGGTCTCAGGTGGGTGTGGAGCGGCCTTTAGTGTGTTTATTTAAGGTAATTATAGAAGCCCTATTTTATCAGTATGTCTGCACAGCAGGTAAAACTACATTAGAACAGAATTGTCACCATTGTTTCTTTAATAGTTATTAACATTAGATATTTTAATGAGATTAATTACTTGTCAAAATATGTTCTTACAAATGTTTTTATGACTGAATGCTTATAAACATATTTTATTATTTATATTTTATTATCTTCACTCAAGTGTGATTCTGAAGTCGTCGATTTTCAGGCTTGCTCTGTGGGTTTTTTCATTCATCTTCTGCAACTTTGAGAGAAAGATGCTTCATTTCCACCTCCGCCAATTAGGGTGGAACTTTGTTTTGGTTTGTTTTGTGTTTAGCTGTTGGGCAGAAGGTTTCCAGAAAATATATTGGATCCTATTTCATGAAACTTGTTGAAAGGACCAAGGAAAAACCCAAATACATTTCTGGAGCTAATCAGAATCATGAGGAATCATTCACCCATTAGTTTCAGGTATCTCTTTCAACCTCATTTGACTCAATCATAGCACTTTGGAAGAAAACTAGAATGATAGTAATTCTATTTGCATATTCATTTTCCTCATAAACACCAATATGTGGATAAATATGTGTATTGTACCAAATCAGAATTTCTTCATTGGTCATGCCAGGTCAACAACATTTAATAGAAAACATGTCATCCGTGGACCCAGGGTGCTGTATTGCCAAAGATGAAATGGTGTTGTTATGAAATTATCATTTTTTTTTTTTTCAATTTCCGGCGCCCCCCATAGGTTGATGCGCCCTTAGCATTTGCCTATACTGCCCTGAAATCAGACCTGTTTTTCCACCATCACCACCATCATCATCATCATCACATCATGATGGTGAGCCCTCTTTACTTTTTGGTTAATGAAAACATGAGCTTGTGTCTTCAGAGATCAGTCTCCTCTCTCGGTTGTTAGTACATGTTGTTACTCCCCTGGCGCCCCTAGACCAGGAGGGACCACATGTCACATGTCACATGTACAGTGTCACATGTCACATGTCACATGTACAGTGTCACATGTCACATGTACAGTGTCACATGTCACATGTCACATGTACAGTGTCACATGTTCATGTGTGTTAAGTGCAATACAGCGCCAGCAAAGCAGCATATGATGCGACACAGATCAATTAAACATTAACTAGTCAATTCAACAGGCGTCACTTTTCCTGAAGTAAACAAAGAGAGGCAACACCACCACAGAAGAAGAATGAGGCCTCTTTAATGACACATCGCTCAATCATTCATCCTCCTCATCGTCACGGAGTCTTTTTGTGAACATGAATAAACAAGGTTTGGTGAGTCAGGATGCCTTTTTTAAATTCTTCAGAGGGGAGGAACACACACACACACACACACCACACACACACACACACACACACACACAACACACACACACACACACACACACACACACACAACACACCACACACGCACACACACACACACACACACACAGGTTTTAAAACACTTTCTCTGCAGACACACCTGAATCCTGATCGTTCCATTTTTTTGTTTTCTCAGAGAACTCTAAACTAAAATGTTCAATCAATAAAGTACCATCTTATCTTATCTTAATAATATCTTCATATTAATATAATAAATCATACAGTTTGTGTCCGAAAGGGAGCAGGAGGAAGCAAACCCCAAAACAAATATTACAAAAAATATACTGCATATTAAAGCAAACGATTGTAAAGGTAAAAGTATGAGCATAAAAAATAAAGAAGTGTAAACATTTACATTATTATTATGATTATTTAATATATTATTGAATTACAAGATTGATCTAAAATATTGATGTGTTCAAATGCTCTTCAAAACACAACTGAAGTACTGAAAGTCCATGGAACTTGTCTTTCTGTATTTGTGAATGAAGCGCCATCTCATGGTTAAATCCTGAAATTGAAAATCTGGCCACGCCCTCTTGGAAAATAGTGGGAGGGCTTAACGTTCCCAGATGCTGGGATCCTTTGGGTCTTTGGCAGGAAGCTGTTGGCTGGAGTCCTTTCTAGAGTGCTACATCTGTAACTACCACAATATTCTTTACTGTTTGCATTACATAACGCTTATTTTATGTAATATATAATACTACAACACTATAGCTACTTGCTAACGGTTTAGCTTACCTGCGCGATTCAAAGTAACGTCAACGTAGCTGTAATTTACGCTTTGCTTACATGTTCGCGTAACTTGGAAGTTTACTGACATTGACCTTGGTGGCTCGGAGGACTGTCTTCTTTTTGAGGAAAACATCTTCTTGGGTTTTCTTTGTATTCATCTATTCAACATGAACATCATACAGTTGACAACAAAGTCCAGGGGCAGACACACAAAGCAACAAGATTACATACTGTTGAGTAAAAAGACATTTTGAAACTTCAGATTAAATATTTTTTAATATCAAATGAGTTTTGATTGCCTTCTTATTCCTAATGTTTTTAATAGTGCTAACATATTGTTTAAATGATCCACTTGTCAGGTACCTGTCAGCCAATAAGACAAGTTTATTTCCATGCAACTCTCTGATTGGTCTGGTGCCTCTGTTGCATTCACTAAACGCAGTAAAGGACAACCCTGCCGTCCTCTCAAGTGTCAGGAGGTCCGGCTAAAGCACGGTCAGGAGGTCCGGCTAAAGCACGGTCAGGAGGTCCAGCTAAAGCACGGTCAGGAGGGTCAGGAGGTCCGGCTAAAGCACGGTCAGGAGGTCCGGCTAAAGCACGGTCAGGAGGTCCGGCTAAAGCACGGTCAGGAGGGTCAGGAGGTCCAGCTAAAGCACGGTCAGGAGGTCCAGCTAAAGCACGGTCAGGAGGGTCAGGAGGTCCAGCTAAAGCACGGTCAGGAGGTCCAGCTAAAGCACGGTCAGGAGGGTCAGGAGGTCCAGCTAAAGCACGGTCAGGAGGGTCAGGAGGTCCAGCTAAAGCACGGTCAGGAGGTCCCTAAAGCACGGTCAGGAGGGTCAGGAGGTCCGGCTAAAGCACGGTCAGGAGGTCCAGCTAAAGCACGGTCAGGAGGTCCAGCTAAAGCACGGTCAGGAGGGTCAGGAGGTCCAGCTAAAGCACGGTCAGGAGGTCCAGCTAAAGCACGGTCAGGAGGTCCAGCTAAAGCACGGTCAGGAGGTCCAGCTAAAGCACGGTCAGGAGGTCCAGCTAAAGCACGGTCAGAGGTCCAGCTAAAGCACGGTCAGAGGTCCAGCTAAAGCACGGTCAACGTAATATATTATTGAGGGAGAACTGTCCTCACTAAGCAAGCGTTATATTCTCCTGTAATTAATAACTAATACAGGAAGGAGCATTTGAATGAGAAAGAGGAAGAAATGAGTGATAAACAAACTGGAAAATGGACAAGTATGTGAAAAAATAAGACATTTGATGTAATGCGTCACAATGAGCTGACAACTCTTTATTTAGCTTTCCACAAAATAATAACAATAAAAACACGGTGAATAAACAGGAAGGGGAGGAGTTTCCAGGAGAGGCGGGACTAATATAAGGTGAAGAAGGTGAAGTGGGAAGGAGTGAGCGGGGCCTCAGATGAATAGAGGCGGGGCGTGGGGAGAAGTGGGCGGGGCCTCAGATGAATGGAGGCGTGGGAAGAAGTGGGCGGGGCCTCATAGGAAGGCGGCTCACTCACAAATACAGTGGGTGTGGTCTCAGATGAACAGGGGCGGGACATGTGAAGGAGTGGGCGGGCCTCAGGTGAAGAAGGCTGGGCCTCGTGGGAAGTGGGCGGGGCCTCAGAGGAAGGCGTCGCACCACTCTGTCAGACACTGACTGCAGGACCCCGCCTGGCGGCTGTTGGCTCCGCTGGCGTCCTTCAACCACTCAGAAAACATCTCAGAGTCTTTCTTCAGCAGCAGGAACTGACCCAGCACCACGTACGCCTGGGGGGGAGAGAGTACATCAACAAACTTGAATGTAATGTTTCTAAGTATGTCAATTTAAAAAGGTGTTTTTTAAGTGTTTTATGGATAAAGGCAGGCCCGGACTGGCCATCGGGAGGACTGGGAGGTTTCCCGATGGCCCGGCCTGTTAAGGGGCCTGCTGGCCTGAGGATCTATTTTTGTATGCATTGTGAACGCAACGCTGCACAAATGTGGGTCTGCCTCACACAGGGGGGCTGTCTGTCCACTCAGAGATTCCCAGTCGATCGCGAGATGTGTCTAAAAATAGAACAACAATATTCTGTTTTATCGTTAATGTCCTATAACATAATCTTCCTGTGCCAGAATAATGCACTTGAACGCATCAAAGCTTTGTGATTGGCGTGACCCCATGTGTCGGACTCGGGGCGTGGCTGGTGGGCAGTGGGCACTAGTTCGCTGACGTTGTCCGTGGCAACAGGAGTGACAGTCCGCACACACACAAGACCGCAATTATGGCAGAAGCAAAAAAGCCCCAATATATCATTTCCACTCCGAGTGGGAGGATGATTATTTTGTTTATTCCAATTCAAAGTCCATCCGTCTCTCGTCTGCAATGCGAGCGTGGCTTTACCGAAGAAGGGTCATTTAGGAGCGGCATTTCAAAACAGTGCACACACGCTACGAGACGGAGTTCCCTCCTAACTCTGCCCCTTTCACACCAAGGCTTTTCCCTTTCTAGCTCCTCTAGAGCTTTTCTGGTTCAGAACTGGTTCTTCGTTCAGCTCCCGCTCTTTTCACACCGCTCAGAGCCCGACTGGTGCTGCCGCTGCTGCGTCATGACGTCACCGTTTACGTCGCTGATTTTCTCCCCAACGGCGCTCACAACAACAACAACAACAACAACAACGGGGGGGGACTGCGTCAGTGTTCTCTAAATGTTTCCTCAGTGTTTCCTCAGTGTCTTCTCAGTGTTTTCTAAGTGTTTCCTAAGTGTTCTCTAAGTGTTTCCTAAGTGTTCTCTAAGTGTTTCCTAAGTGTTCTCTAAGTGTTTCCTAAGTGTTGGTGTTTCCTAAGTGTTCTCTAAGTGTTTCCTCAGTGTTCTCTAAGTGTATTTCTAAGTGTTTCCTCAGTGTTCTCTAAGTGTTTCCTCAGTGTTCTCTAAGTGTTTCCTCAGTGTTCTCTAAGTGTATTTCTAAGTGTTCTCTAAGTGTTTCCTCAGTGTTCTCTAAGTGTATTTCTAAGTGTTCTCTAAGTGTTTCCTCAGTGTTCTCTAAGTGTTTCCTCAGTGTTCTCTAAGTGTATTTCTAAGTGTTCTCTAAGTGTTTCCTCAGTGTTCTCTAAGTGTTTCCTCAGTGTTCTCTAAGTGTTTCCTCAGTGTTCTCTAAGTGTTTCCTCAGTGTTCTCTAAGTGTTTCCTCAGTGTTCTCTAAGTGTATTTCTAAGTGTTCTCTAAGTGTATTTCTAAGTGTTCTCTAAGTGTTTCCTCAGTGTTCTCTAAGTGTATTTCTAAGTGTTCTCTAAGTGTTTCCTAAGTGTTCTCTAAGTGTTTCCTAAGTGTTCTCTAAGTGTTTCCTAAGTGTTCTCTAAGTGTTTCCTAAGTGTTCTCTAAGTGTTTCCTAAGTGTTCTCTAAGTGTTTCCTCAGTGTTCTCTAAGTGTATTTCTAAGTGTTTCCTCAGTGTTCTCTAAGTGTTTCCTCAGTGTTCTCTAAGTGTATTTCTAAGTGTTCTCTAAGTGTTTCCTCAGTGTTCTCTAAGTGTATTTCTAAGTGTTCTCTAAGTGTTTCCTCAGTGTTCTCTAAGTGTTTCCTCAGTGTTCTCTAAGTGTATTTCTAAGTGTTCTCTAAGTGTTTCCTAAGTGTTCTCTAAGTGTTTCCTAAGTGTTCTCTAAGTGTTTCCTAAGTGTTCTCTAAGTGTTTCCTAAGTGTTGGTGTTTCCTAAGTGTTCTCTAAGTGTTTCCTCAGTGTTCTCTAAGTGTATTTCTAAGTGTTTCCTCAGTGTTCTCTAAGTGTTTCCTCAGTGTTCTCTAAGTGTTTCCTCAGTGTTCTCTAAGTGTATTTCTAAGTGTTCTCTAAGTGTTTCCTCAGTGTTCTCTAAGTGTATTTCTAAGTGTTCTCTAAGTGTTTCCTCAGTGTTCTCTAAGTGTATTTCTAAGTGTTCTCTAAGTGTTTCCTCAGTGTTCTCTAAGTGTTTCCTAAGTGTTCTCTAAGTGTTTCCTAAGTGTTCTCTAAGTGTTTCCTAAGTGTTCTCTAAGTGTTTCCTAAGTGTTGGTGTTTCCTAAGTGTTCTCTAAGTGTTTCCTCAGTGTTCTCTAAGTGTATTTCTAAGTGTTTCCTCAGTGTTCTCTAAGTGTTTCCTCAGTGTTCTCTAAGTGTTTCCTCAGTGTTCTCTAAGTGTATTTCTAAGTGTTTCCTCAGTGTTCTCTAAGTGTTTCCTCAGTGTTCTCTAAGTGTTTCCTCAGTGTTCTCTAAGTGTTTCCTCAGTGTTCTCTAAGTGTTTCCTCAGTGTTCTCTAAGTGTTTCCTCAGTGTTCTCTAAGTGTATTTCTAAGTGTTCTCTAAGTGTATTTCTAAGTGTTCTCTAAGTGTTTCCTCAGTGTTCTCTAAGTGTATTTCTAAGTGTTCTCTAAGTGTTTCCTAAGTGTTCTCTAAGTGTTTCCTAAGTGTTCTCTAAGTGTTTCCTAAGTGTTGGTGTTTCCTAAGTGTTCTCTAAGTGTTTCCTCAGTGTTCTCTAAGTGTATTTCTAAGTGTTTCCTCAGTGTTCTCTAAGTGTTTCCTCAGTGTTCTCTAAGTGTATTTCTAAGTGTTCTCTAAGTGTTTCCTAAGTGTTCTCTAAGTGTTTCCTCAGTGTTCTCTAAGTGTTTCCTAAGTGTTCTCTAAGTGTTTCCTAAGTGTTGGTGTTTCCTAAGTGTTCTCTAAGTGTTTCCTCAGTGTTCTCTAAGTGTTTCCTCAGTGTTCTCTAAGTGTATTTCTAAGTGTTCTCTAAGTGTTTCCTCAGTGTTCTCTAAGTGTATTTCTAAGTGTTCTCTAAGTGTTTCCTCAGTGTTCTCTAAGTGTATTTCTAAGTGTTTCCTCAGTGTTCTCTAAGTGTTTCCTCAGTGTTCTCTAAGTGTTTCCTCAGTGTTCTCTAAGTGTATTTCTAAGTGTTCTCTAAGTGTTTCCTCAGTGTTCTCTAAGTGTATTTCTAAGTGTTCTCTAAGTGTTTCCTCAGTGTTCTCTAAGTGTATTTCTAAGTGTTCTCTAAGTGTTTCCTCAGTGTTCTCTAAGTGTTTCCTCAGTGTTCTCTAAGTGTATTTCTAAGTGTTCTCTAAGTGTTTCCTCAGTGTTCTCTAAGTGTTTCCTAAGTGTTCTCTAAGTGTTTCCTAAGTGTTCTCTAAGTGTTTCCTAAGTGTTGGTGTTTCCTAAGTGTTCTCTAAGTGTTTCCTCAGTGTTCTCTAAGTGTTTCCTCAGTGTTCTCTAAGTGTTTCCTCAGTGTTCTCTAAGTGTATTTCTAAGTGTTCTCTAAGTGTTTCCTCAGTGTTCTCTAAGTGTTTCCTAAGTGTTCTCTAAGTGTTTCCTAAGTGTTCTCTAAGTGTTTCCTAAGTGTTGGTGTTTCCTAAGTGTTCTCTAAGTGTATTTCTAAGTGTTCTCTAAGTGTTTCCTCAGTGTTCTCTAAGTGTATTTCTAAGTGTTCTCTAAGTGTTTCCTCAGTGTTCTCTAAGTGTTTCCTCAGTGTTCTCTAAGTGTTTCCTCAGTGTTCTCTAAGTGTATTTCTAAGTGTTCTCTAAGTGTTTCCTCAGTGTTCTCTAAGTGTTTCCTCAGTGTCTTCTCATGTTTTCTAAGTGTTTCCTCGTGTTCTCTAAGTGTTTCCTAAGTGTTTCTCTAAGTGTTTCCTAAGTGTTCTCTAAGTGTTTCCTAAGTGTTGGTGTTCCTCAGTGTTCTCTAAGTGTTTCTCAGTGTTCTCTAAGTGTTTCCTCAGTGTTCTCTAAGTGTATTTCTAAGTGTTCTCTAAGTGTTTCCTCAGTGTTCTCTAATGTATTTCTAAGTGTCTCTAAGTGTTTCCTCAGTGTTCTCTAAGTGTTTCTCAGTGTTCTCTAAGTGTTTCCTCAGTGTTCTCTAAGTGTATTTCTAAGTGTTCTCTAAGTGTTTCCTCAGTGTTCTCTAAGTGTATTTCTAAGTGTTCTCTAAGTGTATTTCCTCAGTGTTCTCTAAGTGTTTCTAAGTGTTCTCTAAGTGTTTTCTCAGTGTTCTCTAAGTGTATTTCCTAAGTGTTCTCTAAGTGTTTCCTCAGTGTTCTCTAAGTGTATTTCTAAGTGTTCTCTAAGTGTTTCCTCAGTGTTCTCTAAGTGTATTTCTAAGTGTTCTCTAAGTGTTTCCTCAGTGTTCTCTAAGTGTTTCCTCAGTGTTCTCTAAGTGTTTCCTCAGTGTTCTCTAAGTGTTTCCTCAGTGTTCTCTAAGTGTTTCTCAGTGTTCTCTAAGTGTTTCCTCAGTGTTCTCTAAGTGTTTTCTAAGTGTTCTCTAAGTGTTTCCTCAGTGTTCTCTAAGTGTATTTCTAAGTGTTCTCTAAGTGTTTCTCAGTGTTCTCTAAGTGTTTCTCAGTGTTCTCTAAGTGTATTTCTAAGTGTTCTCTAAGTGTTTCCTCAGTGTTCTCTAAGTGTATTTCTAAGTGTTCTCTAAGTGTTTCCTCAGTGTTCTCTAAGTGTATTTCTAAGTGTTCTCTAAGTGTTTCCTCAGTGTTCTCTAAGTGTATTTCTAAGTGTTCTCTAAGTGTTTCCTCAGTGTTCTCTAAGTGTATTTCTAAGTGTTCTCTAAGTGTTTCCTAAGTGTTCTCTAAGTGTATTTCTCAGTGTTCTCTAAGTGTTTCCTAGGTTCTCTAAGTGTATTTCTAAGTGTTCTCTAAGTGTTTCCTCAGTGTTCTCTAAGTGTATTTCTAAGTGTTCTCTAAGTGTTTCCTCAGTGTTCTCTAAGTGTTTCCTCAGTGTTCTCTAAGTGTTTCCTCAGTGTTCTCTAAGTGTTTCCTCAGTGTTCTCTAAGTGTTTCCTCAGTGTTCTCTAAGTGTTTCCTCAGTGTTCTCTAAGTGTTTCTAAGTGTTCTCTAAGTGTTTCCTCAGTGTTCTCTAAGTGTATTTCTAAGTGTTCTCTAAGTGTTTCCTCAGTGTTCTCTAAGTGTATTTCTAAGTGTTCTCTAAGTGTTTTCCTAAGTGTTCTCTAAGTGTTTCTCAGTGTTCTCTAAGTGTATTTCTAAGTGTTCTCTAAGTGTTTCCTCAGTGTTCTCTAAGTGTATTTCTAAGTGTTCTCTAAGTGTTTCCTCAGTGTTCTCTAAGTGTATTTCTAAGTGTTCTCTAAGTGTTTCCTCAGTGTTCTCTAAGTGTATTTCTAAGTGTTCTCTAAGTGTTTCCTCAGTGTTCTCTAAGTGTATTTCTAAGTGTTCTCTAAGTGTTTCCTCAGTGTTCTCTAAGTGTATTCTAAGTGTTCTCTAAGTGTTTCCTCAGTGTTCTCTAAGTGTTTCTAAGTGTTCTCTAAGTGTTTCCTCAGTGTTCTCTAAGTGTATTTCTAAGGTTTCTCTAAGTGTTTCCTCAGTGTTCTCTAAGTGTATTTCAAGTGTTCTCTAAGTGTTTCCTCAGTGTTCTCTAAGTGTTTCCTCAGTGTTCTCTAAGTGTTTCCTCAGTGTTCTCTAAGTGTTTCCTCAGTGTTCTCTAAGTGTTTCCTCAGTGTTCTCTAAGTGTATTTCTAAGTGTTTCTCTAAGTGTTTCCTCAGTGTTCTCTAAGTGTATTTCTAAGTGTTCTCTAAGTGTTTCCTCAGTGTTCTCTAAGTGTATTTCTAAGTGTTCTCTAAGTGTATTTCTAAGTGTTCTCTAAGTGTTTCCTCAGTGTTCTCTAAGTGTATTTCTAAGTGTTCTCTAAGTGTTTCCCAGTGTTCTCTAAGTGTATTTCTAAGTGTTCTCTAAGTGTTTCCTCAGTGTTTCCTAAGTGTTCTCTAAGTGTTCTCTAAGTGTATTTCTAAGTGTTTCTCTAAGTGTATTTCTAAGTGTTCTCTAAGTGTATTTCCCAGACCTTATCGAAGCCCTGCTGCTCCAGTTTCTTCCCAGGATTTCTCCGATCCCCGACAGACTCGTCACCGACTTGTCGCCCATTGGCTCGCCCACAAAGTCCCGATGTTTCTGAGACGTGGTCGACATCCTGAGGAGAAACTGAACTGCTTTATAAACACAAACAAATACACATTTTATATTGATGTATTGTTGTTTTAAAAACCTCCCAACATACACACCAGTGTTTCCCCTAGGACAGCGCTGCTGTGAAACACTGCACACTGTGATAAGTTATTCATCAATAACTGGAATCATTATCTCCAGGCAGTCTCTCAAATGATGTTTTACAGCAGTCATTATAAAGCCTAGCCTTGGTCATCACATCCTGTATGTATACTCTGAATAGAGTTAGTTTATCAAAGCAGCACCCTTCGTAGGAAACAGAGAACAAGTTCAGAAAAATAAACAAGTTTGTCTAAAAAGTGAAATTTCAGTTTAGGATTTCTAAAAAAAACACTGTTAATAAATATCACACCTTTTCGTCTTTAAACTTAACGTGTGTTCATAAAATATTACAAACTTTCATCTTTCTTGAAATGTTATCAAATATTATGAGCTTTTTTCCCTCAAAAGATGTATTTAGGTTTTAGTTTAAATGTGTCTCTGATCCTTCATTTCTTTATGTTTCAGCTCTCAGAGAAACTCGGGTCATTAAATACTTCCTCACAAAGTACTCCTTTACTTCAATTCTGAGGTACTTGTACTTTACTTGAGTATGTCCATTTTGCTACTGTGTACTTCCACTACAGTTCAGAGGTACATGGTGTACTTTTCTCAAGTGCAAGATCTGAGTACTTCTACTTTTACTCAAGTACAAGACCTGAGTACTTCTACTTTTACTCAAGTACAAGACCTGAGTACTTCTACTTTTACTCAAGTACAAGATCTGAGTACTTCTACTTTTACTCAAGAACAAGACTGAGTACTTCTACTTTTACTCAAGTACAAGATCTGAGTACTTCTACTTTTACTCAAGTACAAGACCTGAGTACTTCTACTTTTACTCAAGAACAAGACCTGAGTACTTTTACTCAAGTACAAGACCTGAGTACTTTTACACTGCGAGGCAGTGCGCATGCGCAGAGAGAACGGGTTTACCTGCTGGAGGAAGCCGAACTCAAACTAAGAGTTTAAGTAGTGATGGCAGTTTGACTCTGAAGCTTCGATACGTGCTTCAACCCTGGACTTCCTATTCCATAGAAGCAGTGCTTCGAAGCTTGCTTCAATCACGTGACATATGACGTCCGAAGCAGCAACTGCTTCATTTCCTGAATGAATCAACTCACTGGTTCGCCGTCCAATCAGGTGATTCAATGCACTGCCTCGTCTCGATTCTGACGGGTTGAAACAGTTTGAATTTGAGTGACACTCGGTAAGTGACACTCGGTAAGTGCACTCGGTAAGTGACACTCGGTAAGTGACACTCGGTAAGTGACACTCGGTAAGTGACACTCGGTAAGTGACACTTGCTTTATAACCGCTCAAAAAAATGCGCAATTTGGCAATCTGTGGGATTGTCGTCGCAGTTTGCCTTGTTGCTATTGAGTTGTTGGTATTGCGTTAGATCATTATGGAGCCAGCGGAAGAGAGGTCGTTCTGAGATGTGGAACACTTCAATCTGATAGCGCATGATAGTAGGTGAGCTGGTTTTAATATGTAACTTAAGAAAAGTAAATCAGAAAATGTCAACTACAGTGTTAAAGCTATGGTCTATCTCAAGTCTATATTAAGTAGCATTTAGAGTAAAATCATGTATATGATCAATGTAACCATTAGCCTATAGCTTTATAGACTCAATAGCATTTGTAACTTTCTCTCAGGTCCAGTGCTTGGTGTGTTCAACTGAACTGAAGTGTCATGGGAATACTTCATGATCAGGCACTTCACTGCCAAACCTGGAGCTGCTGTGAACCAGGGGACACAAAGGGTATTATATTATTATTAATTAGTAACACTAATGCTATGACTGTACTCCATGACTCATAAGTTAAGGATAAGGATAAGGAGCTTCCTTTGAGAGCAATTTCACATAAATCCTTATTTTCTTTTTTGGTTTAGTTTTGATTCTTTATTCTTTATGTCTTTGTCTTAGTGGACCGGAAGCGAGAGCTGGATGGGGCTCTTGTGAATATGGTGGCGAAAGACTCGCAGCCTTTTTCCATCGTGGATGACTGTGGCTTCAAGGAGCTTGTGGCCTTGCTTGATCTAATACACTCTTCCATCCAGACGGCTCTAAAGGAGATGGTGGTGCAGCGCTATGAGGAGGAGAAGACGAAGGCCAAGGCTGTCATGCAGAGGGTCGAGGCTGTGAGCCTGACTGCTGATATGTGGACCTCCATTAATATGGACGCATATCTAGCAGTGACCTGCCATTATGTGGATGGACTGTATAGCCACAGTGCTGCCTTTCCCTGACTACCTTTCCCTGACTACCTTTCCTGACTACCTTTCCCTGCTGCAATGAGGTCTCATGGACCTGAAGGCAAAGTGACCTCAATTGTGACGGATGCAGGAGCAAATAGTTGCCTCTGTCAGAAGTTTAAATCTAAGGCATGCACTTTGCTTTGCTCATTCATCAATTTAGTGGTGAAGAAATCTCTGGACGCAAGACTACGCACAAGGGCTAGAAAAGTTAGTCACGTTCTTTAAAACAGCACATCAGCAAAAGAGAGGATCAGAGAAGTGCAGGAGCAGATGAATCGGCCTGTGCTGATGCTTCTGAAGCGAGGAGGGCAAGGGATGCCACAGCAGATGCTACAGAGGAGGTGCAGCGGCACGTGACTGATCCACCGCTGGAAAGATCACAAGACCACTGGCGTACTGGGGAGACCATCAACATGTGTATCCTCATCTTTTCAAACTAGCAAAAAATAGGTGTGCATGCCAGCCTCACTCGTTCCATGTGAGCGAGTGTTTACAAATGCAGGAAGTTGTTATCAAGAAAACAAACCGGCTCAATCCAAAAATCATGTATCTGAATACAAATCTTTGAGTTCCCCGTCCCACACGAAGACCCCCTACCATAATGACACAAGCACACCCCCTACCATAATGACACAAGCACACCCCCACCATAATGACACAAGCACACCCCCTACCATAAAGACACAAGCACACCCCCTAACCATAATGACACAAGCACACCCCCCTACCATAATGACACAAGCACACCCCCTACCATAATGACACAAGCACACCCCTACCATAAAGACACAAGCACCCCCTACCATAATGACACAAGCACACCCCCTACCATAATGACACAAGCACACCCCCTACCATAAAGACACAAGCACACCCCTACCATAATGACACAAGCACACCCCCCTACCATAATGACACAAGCACACCCCCTACCATTGACACAAGCCACCCCTACCATAATGACACAAGCACAACACAACCTATGCCATATGTTCCCAGAACCCTCTCCTCAATAACACAATACACACATTCATCCATCTTTATTTGTAAATGATATTCATGATATATACAGTTTCTATTTCTATATATATATACACATTTCTATTTATATACATATTTATATATATATTAATATATATTTACATGTATTTATTTCTATATATATATATACGTATTAATATATTTTTATTTTTATATATATATAAATATAAATATATATTGAGTCTTAGTGTGTGTGAGGATCACAATGATTTTCAAGGCAAAGACCCTTAAACCCTGCAGCCTTGCACTTCGCCAGGAGAGGTCGCTGTACCTGAAGCTTCCAGAAATGAGCCCAAGTGGTTCGATGCTTAATTCAAAGCTTCATCACTACTTTAAACTACATTTGAGTTAAACTCACCTGAGACTTAAACTCAGCCCGACCTGCAGCCGTTAGTGAAGGTAAACAGCACGTGACACTCACCTGAATCCTCTTCTGTGCACGAGGAAACTTTTCCTCAACTGTAGCGAGGCGTTTTATTCTGAAACCCGGAAATGCGAGCTGACGCTGTGAGTCTGACGTCATGACGCAGACAGTCGAAGATTGTTTATGAGCAAGATGAATCACTCGGTGAAAAAAAAAAAAATTTTTTTATTATTAATATCCGGATGTCCTTATTTATAATAATATAGTAGTTCCTCATTATCCAAACATTTAGTCCAAAAACTGACATTTTAGTTAAAATAATATATATATTACAAACTTTAGTTTTGACCCGATTTATATTATAGAAATTATAAACTTTATCATCAAATATTATCACCAGTGATATATATATATATATATAATATATATATATATCAGGGGAGATGTGGAAGACGGGCTGCTCTAATAATAAATAATAATATAATAATAATAATAATAAATAATGCATATTATCGAAAGAGCGCTTTTCTTGAAACTCAGAGACACTTCAGAGTGAAATCTCATAAAAACATAGTTAAAACACAGACCTAAAATATCTAAACACAACATTAGTTACAGATTAAAAGCAGTTCTGAAAAGGTGCTTTGAAAACCGGTGAGATCGGGAAGTCACGGGAGTGTTCGGGAGTGAGTTCCAGAGAGAGAGTGATGTTGGGGTTTAAACTATCAGAAGATTAATGAACAGATTCAAAGGGTCTGACTGCACAGCAGGGGGCTTCAGTGACTGAGGAGGGTCTGACTGCACAGCAGGGGGGCTTCAGTGACTGAGGAGGTCTGACTGCACAGCAGGGGGGCTTCAGTGACTGGGGGGGGGGGCTGACTGACTAGTGCTGACCTTACAGGAAACTATTTGAATATCATTATCTAGTTTGCCCCCTGGAAAGACCAGGTATCATAACATATTAAAATAAGAGATCCAGCGTTATCTGTCTTTATTTTATAATCCGATATGGATTCATGTCTGAATTTGTTCGGTGAATATATTGTGTTGTACTTTATTGTTTCTGATGTGTTTGTTTTCTGCGTCACGAGACTGAAATCAGCTGTGAGGCAAAAGAGAGTCCGTCCTGCACAGCTCACCTGAGTGAGGAATCCAGCAGCTGCCTGCTAATTGGTGCTCTGTGTGTGTGTGTGTGTGTGTGTGTGTGTGGTGTGTGTGTGTGTGTGTTGTGTGTGTGTGTGTGTGTGTGTGTGTGTGTGTGTGTGTGTGTGTGTGTGTGTGTGTGTGTGTATGCGTGCGTGTGTGCGTGCGTGCATGCGTGCGTCAGCAGACTCAGCAACAGCTAGTCTCAGGTTAACCTCCAGCCGATCTTCTGTGTTTCAGTTTTTGAGAAATCAAGAATAAAGTTAACGAAACAGAATATTGTCCAAACTTTGTCTTTATTTTGTTATTGTCACTTCAATCAATCATCAATCAATCAGTCAATCAATCAATGGTTATTTATATAGCCCAATATCACAAATGTTACATTTGTCTCAGTGGACTTCACAGTTTGTACAGAATATCAGTATGACAATACGACACCCTCTGTCCTTAGACCCTCTGTCCTTAGACCCTCTGTCCTTAGACCCTCTGTCCTTAGACCCTCACATCGTACAAGGAAACACTTCCAGAGAAACCCACAGTTTAAAGGAACATGGAGAACCCTCAGGGAGAGCAACAGAGGAGGGATCCCTCTCCCAGGACGGACAGACGTGCAATAGATGCCGTGTGTAAATCAAAGAGATAATACATTTGCAACATAGCTAGTTCTATACAGTCGCTAACGTTAGCTTGTGACTGTCCTCCATGTACGTTAGCTAACGTTACTTTGTTATTGTCACTTCTATACAGGCTAACGTTAGCTTGTGACTGTCCTCCATGTACGTTAGCTAACGTTACTTTGTTATTGTCACTTCTATACAGGCTAATGTTAGCTTGTGACTGTCCTCCATGTACGTTAGCTAACGTTATTTTGTTATTGTCACTTCTATACAGTGGCTAACGTTAGCTTGTGACTGTCCTCCATGTACGTTAGCTAACGTTACTTTGTTATTGTCCTTCGATACAGGCTAATGTTAGCTTGTGACTGTCCTCCATGTACGTTAGCTAACGTTATTTTGTTATTGTCCCTTCGATACAGGCTAATGTTAGCTTGTGACTGTCCTCCATGTACGTTAGCAAACGTTTCTGTTATTGTCACTTCTATACAGGCTAATGTTAGCTTGTGACTGTCCTCCATGTACATTAGCTAACGTTACTTGTTATTGTCACTTCTATACAGTCGCTAACGTTAGCTTGTGACTGTCCTCCATGTACATTAGCTAACGTTTCTTTTTGTTGTCACTTCTATACAGGCTAACGTTAGCTTGTGACTGTCCTCCATGTACGTTAGCTAACGTTATTTGTTATTGTCACTTCTATACAGTGGCTAACGTTAGCTTGTGACTGTCCTCCATGTACGTTAGCTAACGTTACTTTGTTATTGTCCCTTCGATACAGGCTAATGTTAGCTTGTGACTGTCCTCCATGTACGTTAGCTAACGTTATTTTGTTATTGTCCCTTCGATACAGGCTAATGTTAGCTTGTGACTGTCCTCCATGTACGTTAGCTAACGTTACTTTGTTATTGTCACTTCTATACAGGCTAATTTAGCTTGTGACTGTCCTCCATGTACATTAGCTAACGTTATTTTGTTGTTGTCACTTCTATACAGGCTAACGTTAGCTTGTGACTGTCCTCCATGTACATTAGCTAACGTTTCTTTGTTGTTGTCACTTCTATACAGGCTAACGTTAGCTTGTGACTGTCCTCCATGTACGTTAGCTACGTTATTTTTTATTGTCACTTCTATACAGGGCTAACGTTAGCTTGTGACTGTCCTCCATGTACGTTAGCTAACGTTACTTTGTTATTGTCCCTTCGATACAGGCTAATGTTAGCTTGTGACTGTCCTCCATGTACGTTAGCTAACGTTATTTTGTTATTGTCCTTCGATACAGGCTAATGTTAGCTTGTGACTGTCCTCCATGTACGTTAGCTAACGTTACTTTGTTATTGTCACTTCTATACAGGCTAACGTTAGCTTGTGACTGTCTCCATGTACATTAGCTAACGTTACTTTGTTATTGTCACTTCTATACAGTCGCTAACGTTAGCTTGTGACTGTCCTCCATGTACATTAGCTAACGTTACTTTGTTATTGTCACTTCTATACAGTCGCTAATGTTAGCTTGTGACTGTCCTCCATGTACATTAGCTAACGTTTCTTTGTTATTGTCACTTCTATACAGTGGCTAACGTTAGCTTGTGACTGTCCTCCATGTACGTTAGCTAATGTTACTTTGTTATTGTCACTTCTATACAGTGGCTAACGTTAGCTTGTGACTGTTCTCTATGTACGTTAGCTAACGTTACTTTGTTATTGTCACTTCTATACAGTCGCTAACGTTAGCTTGTGACTGTCCTCCATGTACGTTAGCTAACGTTACTTTGTATGTCACTTCTATACAGGCTAACGTTAGCTTGTGACTGTCCTCCATGTACGTTAGCTAACGTTACTTTGTTATTGTCACTTCTATACAGGCTAACGTTAGCTTGTGACTGTCCTCCATGTACGTTAGCTAACGTTACTTTGTTATTGTCACTTCTATACAGTGGCTAACGTTAGCTTGTGACTGTCCTCCATGTACGTTAGCTAATGTTACTTTGTTATTGTCACTTCTATACAGTGGCTAACGTTAGCTTGTGACTGTCTCCATGTACGTTAGCTAACGTTACTTTGTTATTGTCACTTCTATACAGGCTAGTTAGCTTGTGACTGTCCTCCATGTACGTTAGCTAACGTTACTTTGTTATTGTCACTTCTATACAGTCGCTAACGTTAGCTTGTGACTGTCCTCCATGTACGTTAGCTAACGTTATTTTGTTATGTCACTTCTATACAGTCGCTAACGTTAGCTTGTGACTGTCCTCCATGTACGTTAGCTAACGTTATTTTGTTATTGTCACTTCTATACAGTGCTAACGTTAGCTTGTGACTGTCCTCCATGTACGTTAGCTAACGTTACTTTGTTATTGTCACTTCTATACAGTGGCTAATGTTAGCTTGTGACTGTCCTCCATGTACGTTAGCTAACGTTACTTTGTTATGTCACTTCTATACAGGCTAACGTTAGCTTGTGACTGTCCTCCATGTACGTTAGCTAACGTTATTTTGTTATTGTCACTTCTATACAGGCTAATGTTAGCTTGTGACTGTCTCCATGTACGTTAGCTAACGTTATTTTGTTTATTGTCACTTCTATACAGTGGCTAATTAGCTTGTGACTGTCCTCCATGTACGTTAGCTAACGTATTTTGTTATTGTCACTTCTATACAGGCTAACGTTAGCTTGTGACTGTCCTCCATGTACGTTAGCTAACGTTATTTTGTTATTGTCACTTCTATACAGGCTAACGTTAGCTTGTGACTGTCCTCCATGTACGTTAGCTAACGTTATTTTGTTATTGTCACTTCTATACAGGCTAACGTTAGCTTGTGACTGTCCTCCATGTACGTTAGCTAACGTTATTTTGTTATTGTCACTTCTATACAGGCTAACGTTAGCTTGTGACTGTCTCCATGTACGTTAGCTAACGTTATTTTGTTATTGTCACTTCTATACAGGCTAATGTTAGCTTGTGACTGTCCTCCATGTACGTTAGCTAACGTTATTTTGTTATTGTCACTTCTATACAGGCTAACGTTAGCTTGTGACTGTCCTCCATGTACGTTAGCTAACGTTTTTGTTATAGTCACTTCTATACAGTGGCTAATGTTAGCTTGTGACTGTCCTCCATGTACGTTAGCTAACGTTTTTGTTATTGTCACTTCTATACAGTGGCTAATGTTAGCTTGTGACTGTTCTCCATGTACGTTAGCTAACGTTTTTTGTTATTGTCACTTCTATAGGCTAACGTTAGCTTGTGACTGTCCTCCATGTACGTTAGCTAACGTTTTGTTATTGTCACTTCTATACAGGCTAACGTTAGCTTGTGACTGTCCTCCATGTACGTTAGCTAACGTTATTTTGTTATTGTCACTTCTATACAGGCTAACGTTAGCTTGTGACTGTCCTCCATGTACGTTAGCTAACGTTATTTGTTATTGTCACTTCTATACAGGCTAACGTTAGCTTGTGACTGTCCTCCATGTACGTTAGCTAACGTTATTTTGTTATTGTCACTTCTATACAGTGGCTAATGTTAGCTTGTGACTGTCCTCCATGTACGTTAGCTAACGTTTGTTTGTTATTGTCACTTCTATACAGTGGCTAATGTTAGCTTGTGACTGTCCTCCATGTACGTTAGCTAACGTTACTTTATTGTCACTTCTATACAGGCTAATGTTAGCTTGTGACTGTCCTCCATGTACGTTAGCTAACGTTACTTGTTATTGTCACTTCTATACAGTGGCTAATGTTAGCTTGTGACTGTCCTCCATGTACGTTAGCTAACGTTACTTTATTGTCACTTCTATACAGGCTAACGTTAGCTACTAATTCACGCAGTGATGGAAACGTATTTATACAGATGTACCTACACCATTTTTTGTTGTATTGTTGAATGTTGTTTAAAGAAAAGAACGTGGCTGTTAGCCTGGTTAACATTATTTAAGATATCTTTACACATTTTGCTGATGTTTTCAAAATCAAATACATGTCCCGATGTTTTTCCAGGGGATGTTATACTGAAAGGAATGTGGGTATTTTCAGAAATATTTTGACCGTTCTGCACGAGTTTGTGCTTAGAGACATATTTATAGAAATCAATAAGACATTACGTGTTGGTGTTGTGTGTGTGTGTGTGTGTGTGTGTGTGTGTGTGTGTGTGGTGTGTGTGTGTGTGTGTGTGCGTGTGTGTGTGTGTGTGTGTCAGTATTGATCAATGCGGACAGCATCCCATAATGTTTCTGCCGATGGGATCCAAGCTGGAAAACACTGATGAAATGGAGTCCAAAAATAAACCAGGCGACGGCTGTAAGCCAATCAGGGAGCGAGCCAAGGGTGTGTGTGGGTGTGTGTGTGTGTGTGTGTGTGTGTGTGTGTGTGTGTGTGTGTGTGTGTGTGTGTGTGTGTGTGTGTGTGCTGAGTCATGTTCAGGTTTCTCTCAGGACAGGGCGGGGCGAAATATATAATTTTAAATACTGTAAGTGTAAAATATATCACAATATTTAAAAGAGGATTTTCTTCAATTTCCAAATATTTTCTGGAAATTGTATTTGTTTATTTTCCAGACATTTCTCTGATACTTGCTCAGGTATATGTTTCTGATATTTCAGCAGTAGGCTATACTTGTCCTAAAAATAAATTATTTTCAACTTTTATTTATATTATTGAATTGTCTGAGTATTTAAATGTTGTATTTCATGTATTTTACTCGTTTTACACTTGGATTTTCTTCTCATATAAAAAAACCCTCCAAGGTGCATTCCCTTTCTCTCTATTACACCCTGCAGAGTCATTTCCCTGCATCAGCCCCATGCAGGACCCCCCCCCCTCCTCCTCATCCTCCTCCTCTTCTTCATTAGTGTTTCTCATGCACTTGTTTCCTCCCTCACCACTCCCTCTGCAAGGCAACAGTCCCGTGTTACTCCCTCCTCCTCTGTGGTCCATTAGAGCAGCAGATCCTGACAGACGAGCAGCAGCAGAAGAAGAAGAAGCAGCAGAAGAAGAAGAAGCAGCAGAAGAAGAAGCTACAGCAGAAGAAGAAGAAGCAGAAGAAGAAGAAGCAGAAGCAGCAGCAGCAGAAGCAGCAGAAGAAGATCATGACGCTTTTAAGAAAGGTTTCTCGATGGCGAAGGATGGCGTTGTGGCAGCAGCCGAGAAGACGAAGGCCGGAGTTGGCGAGGCCGCCAGCAAAACCAAGGACGGGGTCTTCTACGTGGGTGAGGAGGGGCGCGTGGGGGAAAGAGACATTCAGACACTAGTTTTAGAGAGCGAAGCAGAGACATTAACAAGAAAAGATAACATCTGTGTGAGTTTTAAAGGAGGCGGTGGTGGGGCAGGAAGGGGTTTGCACTTCATCATGGATTCAATCTGAATTCAGAAACGAGTTTTTTCAGAATCAGAATAACTTCATTCGTCCCACAGAGAACTTTAGATTGTTACAGCAGGAAAGAGCCAAAGACAGCTGAATGAGATGAGATGAGATTAGATAAGACCTTGACTAATCTCCGGGGAAGTTCAGTAGTTACATGTTAACTAAGAAAAACATGAACTAGTTTTAGAAGCAGTCAAATTTACAAGAAAATATAATTCTGTGAGTTTTTAAAGTGAGGGGACAGGAAGGAGAAGAATGTGCAGTTCATCCCGACATCGAGGATTTACTTTGAGGATATTTAACAGTCTTTGGAGGGGGACGAGGAGGAAGATGCTCAGGAAGCTGATTCTGAACATGTGCAGTTCATCGTGACGTTCTGCTTAAAATCTGAAGATGTTGAAGTGAATTTGGAGCAGAGGAAAAGTAGAGTCTGAAAGATGAATAAAAAGGTCAAATTAACATGAAGATATGAAATCTGGGAGTGGTTTAGAAAAGAAGCAGAGGAGGAGGAGGGGGGGGGGGGGGTGCGGGAAAAATGCAATTCATCCTGACATCGTGGAGCAGCGACGAGGAGAAGAGTAGGCTGAGAGATGCAGAGAGCACGAGGGAAACAGAGGCAGGGGCCAGTCAGATTGAACCTGAAGATATTAGCAGAGGACGGGGTCTGAATACTTTATTCCTTTAATAGTCCTGATCATTCATTCTGACAACGAGCATTTCACTTGAAGATGTTGAAGTGACTTTGGAGCAGGGACGACAGAAGTAGAGTCTACAAGATGTGACCATGCTGCAGTTCCTTTATAGCCCAACGTTAGCCTCCTTTAGCTTAGCGGTGGTGACGTGAAGTCATGTGACCGTGCTGTAGTTCCTTTATAGCTGAACATTAGCCTCCTTTAGCTTAGCGGTGGTGATGTGAAGTCATGTGACCGTGCTGTAGTTCCTTTATAGCTCAACATTAGCCTCCTTTAGCTTAGCGGTGGTGATGTGAAGTCATGTGACCGTGCTGTAGTTCCTTTATAGCCAACGTTAGCCTCCTTTAGCTTAGCGGTGGTGACGTGAAGTCATGTGACCGTGCTGTAGTTCCTTATAGCTGAACATTAGCCTCCTTTAGCTTAGCGGTGGTGATGTGAAGTCATGTGACCGTGCTGTAGTTCCTTTATAGCTCAACATTAGCCTCCTTTAGCTTAGCGGTGGTGATGTGAAGTCATGTGACCGTGCTGTAGTTCCTTTATAGCCCAACATTAGCCTCCTTTAGCTTAGCGGTGGTGACGTGAAGTCATGTGACCGTGCTGTAGTCCTTATAGCTCAACATTAGCCTCCTTTAGCTTAGCGGTGGTGATGTGAAGTCATGTGACCGTGCTGTAGTTCCTTTATAGCCCAACGTTAGCTCCTTTAGCTTAGCGGTGGTGATGTGAAGTCATGTGACCGTGCTGTAGTTCCTTCAACGTTAGCAAACTGTGTCAACTTTTAAGCTAACGTCAACTAACATTGTGATGCTAATGTGTAGCTGTGTTAATATCTAATGGTAGCTTAAATAATACGGGTTTTATTAGACCACGCCCACTCAGGAGACATTAACCCTTTCTAACTACTGAATTTGTTCTGTATTTAAACACAGGCCACGTTATAAGTTATTCATAGAGTTTACATCTTCACAGCTCAGAATGCAAAACAGAGACGTTGAATCCACCGTGGAGACGAGCTTTATGAACCCGACACAGAGCTGCAGGTCAAAGGTCATGATTGCATGAGTTAGGAAACATTGTGAGGAAAAGAGAGTCTGAGGAAACAGCCTCTCGCTGCCCAGTAGGTTCTGTGGTCTGAACCCAGAGAGGATCACTGTCTGCCTCTCATCATCTCCCCTTCCCACAAGTCCTTTGACCTCTCATCATCTCCCCTTCCCCACAAGTCCTTTGACCTTTCATCATCTCCCCTTCCCCACAAGTCCTTTGACCTTTCATCATCTCCCTTCCCACAAGTCCTTTGACCTTTCATCATCTCCCCTTCCCACAAGTCCTTTGACCTCTCATCATCTCCCCTTCCCCACAAGTCCTTTGACCTTTCATCATCCCCTTCCCCACAAGTCCTTTGACCTCTCATCATCTCCCTTCCCCACAAGTCCTTTGACCTTTCATCATCTCCCCTTCCCCACAAGTCCTTTGACCTTTCATCATCTCCCCTTCCCACAAGTCCTTTGACCTTCATCATCTCCCCTTCCCACAAGTCCTTTGACCTTTCATCATCTCCCCTTCCCCACAAGTCCTTTGACCTTTCATCATCTCATCTTCTCACAAGTCCTTTGACCTTTCATCATCTCCCCTTCCCACAAGTCCTTTGACCTTTCATCATCTCCCTTCCCCACAAGTCCATTGACCTTTCATCATCTCCCCTTCCCCACAAGTCCTTTGACCTTTCATCATCTCCCCTTCCCCACAAGTCCTTTGACCTTTCATCATCTCCCTTTCCCCATAAGTCCTTTGACCTTTCATCATCTCCCCTTCCCCACAAGTCCTTTGACCTTTTCATCATTCCCTTTCCCCATAAGTCCTTTGACCTTTCATCATCTCCCTTCCCCACAAGTCCTTTGACCTTTCATCATCTCCCTTCCCCACAAGTCCTTTGACCTCTCATCATCTCCCCTTCCCCACAAGTCCTTTGACCTCTCATCATCTCCCCTTCCCCACAAGTCTTTGACCTTTCATCATCTCCCCTTCCCCACAAGTCCTTTGACCTTTCATCATCTCCCCTTCCCCACAAGTCCTTTGACCTTTCATCATCTCCCCTTCCCCACAAGTCCTTTGACCTCATCATCTCCCCTTCCCCACAAGTCCTTTGACCTTTCATCATCTCCCTTCCCCACAAGTCCTTTGACCTTTCATCATCTCCCTTTCCCCACAAGTCCTTTGACCTTTCATCATCTCCCCTTCCCCACAAGTCCTTTGACCTTCATCATCTCCCCTTCCCCACAAGTCCTTTGACCTTTCATCATCCCCTTCCCCACAAGTCCTTTGACCTCTCATCATCTCCCCTTCCCCACAAGTCCTTTGACCTTTCATCATCTCCCCTTCCCCACAAGTCCTTTGACCTTTCATCATCTCCCCTTCCCACAAGTCCTTTGACCTTTCATCATCTCCCTTCCCCACAAGTCCTTTGACCTCTCATCATCTCCCCTTCCCCACAAGTCCTTTGACCTTTCATCATCTCCCTTCCCCACAAGTCCTTTGACCTCTCATCATATTCTTAACAAAAACTCTATTCTTCACCCTTGTGGGGAAATGTGAGACCCTCTTGTAGATGTGTTTGCTGGTCTTGTCCCTCATGCTGACGCGTTGTGTCTTTTTGTCCACGTCTCTCTTTTAGACATTTCTCTTCGTGACCTTTCGTTTGTCTTCGTAGACGCTTCTCTTTTCTGCCTAGATGCTTTATGTCTCTGTTTAGCGTCCTGCATCTCGACGCAGACGCTTTGAGTCTCTACGTTTTGAAACCTCTTCGTGAACTTAAGTCCTCTCCCCTGATATGAGACATCTCTCTGCAGACGTTTCAAAGCTCTTCTTGGAGGGTATTCATCTCTACGTTGATTGTAGACATTTCCAGAGAAGCCCCTCCTCCTTCTGACTTCCCATCATCAGACTGTTGCTCTTCCACCGAACACTTTCCTAAGATAAAGACCCTTTGATTGCTGACTGATTATAACTGCGTGGATAGAGATAAAGAGTGAGACATGACTTCCTTTAGAGCAGATGAACCCTAACCCTTCCGCCAGGAGCACAGAGCTTCAGTTTGTTCCTCAGACAAAGACTCAGATTCATCTCGTCGCCACCAGGAGAAACATCTCAAACATCTGAACAGAAACTCTGGTGATCCACAGGCTCCAGATTACAGATGGTGTCACGAGGCAAACATGTCATTGATTGGCTGCAAGTTCTTATTTCTTTTTCTGACAGAATGCACCCGTAAGCAGATGACTTGATGTCCCTCGTGATTCAGTTCCATACGACTTGGAAACGCTTAATATGGAGTCCTGCTGGTCTTAGTACCCTGAAGGCAGCATCTCCCTGGGCCAATGGGATTCCTCCGTTTGATTTTGGATAATGTCAGAAAAGAATCTCTGTGTCAAACAAACGTTTATGATTCTTACACGTTTAGTTCAGCAGGATAATCTCCACTTTATGATTTCTGAAGTAAAAGCTAAGAAAACACTTTCAGAGTATCTTTTTCTGCGTCATTTCGTTTAGCTGATGCTTTCATCCAAAGCACTTACAATAAGTAAGTTGTTTCTTCTGACTTCCCATCAACAACTGTTAGCTCACCGACCTGGACATTATCCACGCATTCAGACCGATGACTGCTGATTGGTTATAATTGCTCCGATAGACATTTAGACATCACATCCATTAGAGGAGATCAAACCTGCAGACTCATGAGCTATGCATCACATCTGGTCAGAGTGGGATCTGAGTGGACTTCTCAGAAAACTGAAACTTGAGCTGCTAGTGGACGAAAAGATGAGAAGAGAGCGAGCAGCTTCAAACAGACGGCTGTTAATAATTCAGAGAGCTGAAACCAGGTCACATCACACAGCTGTTCCTTTACATTTAGGAACTCTTTAAAGAGTCCTCTCCTGCTGATGTTCAGGTGTATATCAGTATGTAGTGCTCTACTTTAAAGAGTCCTCTCCTGCTGATGTTCAGGTGTATATCAGTCTGTAGTGTCTCTACTTTAAAGAGTCCTCTCCTGCTGATGTTCAGGTGTATATCAGTCTGTAGTGTCTCTACTTTAAAGAGTCCTCTCCTGCTGATGTTCAGGTGTATATCAGTATGTCGTGTCTCTACTTTAAAGAGTCCTCTCCTGCTGATGTTCAGGTGTATATCAGTATGTAGTGTCTCTACTTTAAAGAGTCCCTCCTGCTGATGTTCAGGTGTATATCAGTATGTAGTGTCTCTACTTTAAAGAGTCCTCTCCTGCTAATGTTCAGGTGTATATCAGTATGTAGTGTCTCTACTTTAAAGAGTCCTCTCCTGCTGATGTTCAGGTGTATATCAGTATGTAGTGTCTCTACTTTAAAGAGTCCTCTCCTGCTGATGTTCAGGTGTATATCAGCATGTAGTGTTTCTACTTTAAAGAGTCCTCTCCTGCTGATGTTCAGGTGTATATCAGTATGTAGTGTCTCTACTTTAAAGAGTCCTCTTCTGCTGATGTTCAGGTGTATATCAGTATGAAGTGTCTCTACTTTAAAGAGTCCTCTCCTGCTGATGTTCAGGTGTATATCAGTATGTAGTGTCTCTACTTTAAAGAGTCCTCTCCTGCTGATGTTCAGGTGTATATCAGTATGTAGTGTCTCTACTTTAAAGAGTCCTCTCCTGCTGATGTTCAGGTGTATATCAGTATGAAGTGTTCTACTTTAAAGAGTCCTCTCCTGCTGATGTTCAGGTGTATATCAGTATGTAGTGTCTCTACTTTAAAGAGTCCTCTCCTGCTGATGTTCAGGTGTATATCAGTATGAAGTGTCTCTACTTTAAAGAGTCCTCTCCTGCTGATGTTCAGGTGTATATCAGTATGTAGTGTCTCTACTTTAAAGAGTCCTCTCCTGCTGATGTTCAGGTGTATATCAGTATGTAGTGTCTCTACTTTAAAGAGTCCTCTCCTGCTGATGTTCAGGTGTATATCAGTATGTAGTGTCTCTACTTTAAAGAGTCCTCTCCTGCTGATGTTCAGGTGTATATCAGTATGTAGTGTCTCTACTTTAAAGAGTCCTCTCATGCTGATGTTCAGGTGTATATCAGTATGTAGTGTCTCTACTTTAAAGAGTCCTCTCCTGTTGATGTTCAGGTGTATATCAGTATGTAGTGTCTCTACTTTAAAGAGTCCTCTCCTGCTGATGTTCAGGTGTATATCAGTATGTAGTGTCTCTACTTTAAAGAGTCCTCTCCTGCTGATGTTCAGGTGTATATCAGTATGTAGTGTCTCTACTTTAAAGAGTCCTCTCCTGCTGATGTTCAGGTGTATATCAGTATGTAGTGTCTCTACTTTAAAGAGTCCTCTCCTGCTGATGTTCAGGTGTATATCAGTATGTAGTGTCTCTACTTTAAAGAGTCCTCTCCTGCTAATGTTCAGGTGTATATCAGTATGTAGTGTCTCTACTTTAAAGAGTCCTCTCCTGCTGATGTTCAGGTGTATATCAGTATGTAGTGTCTCTACTTTAAAGAGTCCTCTCCTGCTGATGTTCAGGTGTATATCAGCATGTAGTGTTTCTACTTTAAAGAGTCCTCTCCTGCTGATGTTCAGGTGTATATCAGTATGTAGTGTCTCTACTTTAAAGAGTCCTCTTCTGCTGATGTTCAGGTGTATATCAGTATGAAGTGTCTCTACTTTAAAGAGTCCTCTCCTGCTGATGTTCAGGTGTATATCAGTATGTAGTGTCTCTACTTTAAAGAGTCCTCTCCTGCTGATGTTCAGGTGTATATCAGTATGTAGTGTCTCTACTTTAAAGAGTCCTCTCCTGCTGATGTTCAGGTGTATATCAGTATGAAGTGTCTCTACTTTAAAGAGTCCTCTCCTGCTGATGTTCAGGTGTATATCAGTATGTAGTGTCTCTACTTTAAAGAGTCCTCTCCTGCTGATGTTCAGGTGTATATCAGTATGAAGTGTCTCTACTTTAAAGAGTCCTCTCCTGCTGATGTTCAGGTGTATATCAGTATGTAGTGTCTCTACTTTAAAGAGTCCTCTCCTGCTGATGTTCAGGTGTATATCAGTATGTAGTGTCTCTACTTTAAAGAGTCCTCTCCTGTGATGTTCAGGTGTATATCAGTATGTAGTGTCTCTACTTTAAAGAGTCCTCTCCTGCTGATGTTCAGGTGTATATCAGTATGTAGTGTCTCTACTTTAAAGAGTCCTCTCATGCTGATGTTCAGGTGTATATCAGTATGTAGTGTCTCTACTTTAAAGAGTCCTCTCCTGTTGATGTTCAGGTGTATATCAGTATGTAGTGTCTCTACTTTAAAGAGTCCTCTCCTGCTGATGTTCAGGTGTATATCAGTATGTAGTGTCTCTACTTTAAAGAGTCCTCTCCTGCTGATGTTCAGGTGTATATCAGTATGTAGTGTCTCTACTTTAAAGAGTCCTCTCCTGCTGATGTTCAGGTGTATATCAGTATGTAGTGTCTCTACTTAAAGAGTCCTCTCCTTTCTTCTCTCCAGGAAACAAGACGATGGAGGGAGTGGTGACCGGCGTAAACACAGGTAAACTAACTAAGAATACGTAAGAGCCTCTGAACGTGACGTAGTTTCTAACTGATGTCGGAGTTTATGATCTGCTAACATTTAGAATCTAACATCTTAACACATTAAATGTGAAGTCCAATAAAATACAGAGGACTTCGTACAAAGTTTGGAAAACGCGTGAAGTGATTTTGTCCGTTTTGAAGTCAGGAACGATGCGATGGAGTTTTCCTTTAGGTCTCCAATCAAACAGAATATATTTTAAAGCTAAATGAAAGAAACTTTGATCAAGAACAGTTTTGGGAAATGCAAAAATACGTTTAATTTCAATTAATATATATATATTATTTAAGTTTTGGACAGATTTATTTTTGGATTGTCCAACAAAATACTTTGTTTTTCAAATGTTTTAATCAGGTTATCAATTGCTTTATATGTTTAATAAATAAAGTATTAAAGTAATATATATGTGTGATTAATATCTGTGTTTAGTGCAGTGTTGATCTACCACACGTAGGAGGTGCTAATTCTCCAGTTTTAAAGTAATTAGCATCTTGTGATTGTTGTGATTAATTAATAATAATGCATCTGAATTAGAACTGTTTCCTTAGGCGCTTTCACACCAAGTACTTTTCCCCCGAACTTTTATTTCCTGAACTATCGAGCAGATCGCGTTCACACCGGAATAAGTCCCTGAGGGAGGATTAGTCAAATGAGCCGCTGACGTCACTTCTTCTTCTTCTGCTTTGGGTTTACTGGCAGGCCTCAAACCACTTCATGGCGCATACTGCCACCCGGAGTCCCCGGCCGGAAGTCCCCGGAGTTGGGGAAGGCTTCAGTAGAAGCTGCTGGGACTCCCAGCAGCTTCTACTGAAGCCTTCAGAGGAAATCACCAGAACGCCGACACCTCCTCATCTCCACCGCTCCCATGTTTTCTTTTGTGTTGCCATAAGTTAGTCTCTCTGCGTTTGTGCGCTGGGCGAATGCTAATGCTAATAATGCTAATGCCAACAAATAAAATGGCGGCTTCATAAAACTTTTCAGAGTTTTACGGGGCGTGGTTTGCAATCCGCCCAGCCAATCAGAAATTGGAACCTTTTCCTCCCAGGAAAGTCCCACCTCTCTAGCAGGGACTATCTGGGGGTGAAAAGGTTTGCAAAAAAAAGTTCTAGTTCCAGAACTTTTTGGTGTGAACGCAAAATCCCAGGAACTATCGGAACTATTCCTGGGAAAAGTACTCCGGTGTGAAAGCGCCTCTTGTCCGATGTGAGGGTCCGAGGACAGAGGGGGTTGTATTGACATTCTGTACAAACTGTAAAGTCCTCTGAGACACATGTAACATTGGTGATATTGGGCTATATAAATACACTTTGATTGATTGATTGATTGATTGGTTCTCCAGTGGCGCAGAAGTCTAACGAGCAGGCTAACGTCGTGGCCGACTCGCGGTGACGGGCGCTAACGAGGTAGCGACGGCGGCGGTGGAGGAAGTGGAAAACGCGGCGATGGCGAGCGGCTTCGTCAACACGGTGAGTGGGGGGGCTTTTTTTCTGAAATCTAAAAAGGTCTATTAATGTGTTATTATTTATTTAAATGGTGGTTATTTTTACTGTTTTTTTATATCTGTTTTCCCGTTATTTTTTACATTTTCGAATTAAGGGAATAAAGGAGTAAATTAAAATCTAAAAAGGTTCAGAAATAAAATACTTTTATTTTTGTAAATTCAGAAATCTTATTAATAATTCAACTACTAATTAAATTGCTATATTTACTCAATGTTTTTATTTATTCTTATTTTAAAAACTCTTCATAAATAATAAAACATAAACCTTTAATTTTTTATAATAACATAAATTTCTTCGAGTTAAAAATGAGCAAAAAATAAATAAATACGTGACGTTAAATAAACAAAACAGGACAAAATGTTTAAGTTATTAAGTGTGTTGTGTTGATGTCTTTCTTTCTTCTGATTGGCTGAGAACAGGAGGAGGCGGGAGCAGTGTCTGAGGAGGTGCCTTATTGGTCGAGGGGTGGTGGGGTGATTGCATGGCATGAAGCTGATTGGCTGATCTAACGTTGAATCGCTCTCAGGACTCACAGCTTCGTTGTCTGACAAAAAACGTTTTTAACCTAAAACACAATTTTATGTTTTCATTGTTAAATTATTTCTTTCTATTTTTAATGGATGATTATAACTTAGTTCACTTTCTTGGCCGATAACTCTTTGAGCACTTTTCTCGGAAAATGTCAAACTTAAATCCCATAATTATTATAATATACTATTATATTACACATTCTGTTTCTCAGGACATTGCCACCTTCTCCCTGTGTAATCAGTATATTTATTACATGGCTTAGTTGAATACTCGATTCTGATTGGTCAATTCAGAACACGTGACACGTTGTTAATCCAGTAGTACAGACCGCTGTCAAGGACTTATTGACCGTTGCTAAGGACGCTCACTTCTGCAGAAAGAAGTCCGGTCGATTGATCTGCAGTTTGGCAAACTGTTTGCTTGTCTTTAGTTTTCCGTTGTCTCCCGTCTGAGAGCAACATGGAGGATTTTAATATTCATTTTAATATATTTGGAGAGCACAGTCATTTGGATGAATGGTTAGTGGCTGATGAGTCCCCGGGGAAGAAAATAAAAAGACAAGAGGGACAAGGAAACAGCGGAGAAGTAACGGGACAGAAACCCTCCTTTTTACGCAGCGGTCCAGACACAGACATCAGACGGCGACACATATTCAGTGTGCAGTTCCTTTGGCATGAGGGCAGGGATATCTAGATCCTTCCCAAGGTCTGACATAATGAATTAAGCTACTTTTAAAGCAAGCAGCGATGATTTCAAATCTGTAATCAAAAAGCTCCTCAAAAACGCTATCGAAGCACTTCCTGTCGTTGCTACGTAGATCAAACGGTAACAACGGACTATTTCTCTTAGCGGATGCATGTCCTTTTAAATCAATAATTTTACTATTTTTTTAATTCAATGACAACATTTTCTAAATCTATAAAAGCATTTCAATTAATATTGGGAGTCATGTCGTTACTTAGTTGTAATTCGCGTCGGGCTCCTGATCCACTGATCCGCCTGTCGGGTCTTTTACCCAGAATGACCGCCTCGCTGCACATTATCCCTCACATATCAATACTTTAGTGTAGAGAGGTGCATGGTATGTCGTTTGCAAAAAAATACAAATAGTTTTAATTAATCCATTTAATATTCATTTAATGCTTTCCTAACTACGGGAGGGGATTAGGGACAAATGGGAAATAATTTCTGAGATCTGACCTAACGTTTTTTTCCAGATTTTTCTTTATCGAAAATACTAATCAGAAAAATTCTGATTAGTATTTCCGTATTCTTTAAAGTTAAGAAAAAAAGAGAGAATTTTAATTAAAACAATTTTCAGAGAAAATGAATTCGGAAAAAAAGGGAAATAAAATTATTTTAAAACCTTTTTCAGAAAAATTAATTTCATTCTCAATTTAAACATAAAAGTCTGATAAAAAGA